>JAVJAP010000016.1:0-248532 GCA_034770075.1 Aralia elata | reverse complement strand
ACATTTCTTTTTAATTTCCGTTAATAATACCCTCTATTAATACTAGCACCGGTGATACAAAATCAAAATAAAAATAAAAATTATGGAAAGTTTGTAAATTATGGAGAATAAAATAAAAATTTATAAAGTTTAGAATATTAAATAGAAAGATAAAAAAAATTAATATAAAAATTAAAATAATAATATAACTAAAGTTGTAGAGGTAAAAGAGAGAAAAAAAAACGCTACACAAAATAACTAAAGTCTCTATAAAAGCTTTATAATATAAATAGACTACTAATTTTATGCACAGAGTAACGAAAAATTAGATTAAAATTTGAAAAATATTACATTACCTAAAAACTCTTTGCAACCTAAAATAACTTACAATGACATAACAATTATCATGATTCACTATACAACTATAATAAATAATACATACTCAATCATCAACACATATCCAACCACCAAAACATTAAGATAGTCGCTACTAATTTCAAAAATTTCGGCAGAGTTTCCTTTAACAATAGATATCCAGAAAAATCTAAAACTATCTACAAAACTTACAATCATCAATACATATCAAAACCACCAAAACAACCATCATTCCATATCCAAAATCATCATAATCATGTATAAGTAGTTAACTTTACAAACTCATAAATAATTAATTATTATTTTATTGATTTAATGTATATCGTATCGTTTTTCACTTTGTATATATAGCAGCTTGAGGTAACATGACAATAAAGTGTTGCATTAACAGAACTATCTATCCAACCATTTATCAACATTATAATTATAATAAAGTTTTTGTTTGATGCAAAAATAAAACATCATAGCAACAGTTATATAAATAGATACTCTCTCCCGTCTTTAAAAAGATGACTAAGGTATAAATTTTTTTGTACTTAAAAGTAAATATGTCATTTAGTAGAGCCCATTAGTATGAAAAATTAAAAATATTCGTCACTTTATATAATCTTGTGGTGCAATTGAGGATAATTTTTTAAAAAAAATTACTCTTCTTTCTCTACTTTTATTTATTTTAATATGCGTAAAATTTGGATTTGGATCCCTTCCATTATATATTCTCTCCAATTTTATCTAATACATCATATTTTCATAGTTGTGGTTAATATAATTAAAATCAACATCAGTCAACTAATTTATTATATTGAATAACATAATTATTTCAAAAATAAAAATAATCCGATACTTTTTCACCATTTGATAAACATGTGAATTTTTTATCAAAGTTTTAATCGCTGAAATTTCTTTTAAACTTATAATAGTAAAAATATTTTTTATGATTTTAATTTTTTATATGATTGATTTTAATATTATTAATTATCTATTAATATATTTTAATTATTATTAATAAAAATATTAAAATTAAATAATTAATATATTAAATGAAATTAAAAAAATATATAACAAATAGAAATCAAATGCGTAAAATTTATATTTTGTTAATTTTTTTGAGCACGGAAAATATATAATATGTATATTCTTAAAGTAGTCATTCAGTTACTGTTCATTTATTTATGTAACAGATATTATTAGGTGTCAGGTTTCAGGATTCTTTACGTGAGAGTAGATGTGCGTGTGACCACAATAGGTACACACATCAATGGTACTATTTCCTCCCTTTCAATCATTTCATCGAATTTACGATAATACCCATATACAAGTGGAATTTTTTGTTCTTGGGAATATTTTGATTTCCTTTCACTGAAAATGGTTAAACAGATAGATGCTGGGTGGTGGTCAAAGACTAGGCCAGAAATGGATATTGATACTTGATAGTGTGGTCTGTGGATATGAACAAAAAATTTGAGCCTAAAGTGATTATTTGATTCCAATCCTGTTTTAAGTTTTTTCTATTTTTTTTCTATTAAGGAAATGCATTTTTAAAATTAATTCAGATTTGATAGGATATTGTTGTAAATGTATCAGAATGAGGAAAAAAAACAGAACAATTAGAGATATCAAATGACCACAAAATCTATTTTAAATAAAATAATGGTAGATAACTATGCAAAAACATGTCTAGTTATTCTTAAGGTATGTACAATTACTAATATTTGAGTCTTCGGAGGTCCAAACGTGACGCACCTCTTTTAGAGCGTTATGTTTGGACTTCAAATACAGCGTTTGTGAGTTAAATAAGTTCAGTTTAAAATAAGCTGTTTATAAACGAACAAGATTTTCAATTACATTTAGTATTCCAAATGCGCTCCAAATGTTGGTAGACGAACAAACACTTAACAAAAATTGACTACTTTTATCCAGGCAAAATATCGATGATTTGAGAAAAAATTGAGAAAGATCATTAGCGTGATGGTTATAATCCCATAAACAGAAAATTTAAGGGAAAAATGTAACATTGAATGGAGATTTTAAGGAAAGTTCTAACAAGATCAGGGATTTTGTTTACAATTAACTAAGCAAAAAGGTTTTTAGTTAATTACTAGACATAAAAGTTAAGTGGGTAACAACAAACCAGGATTCATGCAAATGATGTATTTGTAATTAGTTTATTGCTTACTATGCATGACCTTTGTGGAACAACATAATTTTAATGGCTACTAGGGAGGTGGGAGTCTACCTATATATATTATTGGAATGATGCAAATTATGATTGTTGTTATCATAACTTTATATATTTAATAACTGAGACTATAGCTTTTCTAGCTCTATACATTGTCTAAATAATAGTATTACTTTAATTGTGTTATACTACGTGCATTTCATAATAAGTGATTTTTTAGAAGAAAAAAATTTGTTCTAATTTATTTGTCGTTTACAACTTTCTAGGAGAATAAATTATTTACTTTTTCATATCACCCATAACTTCTCTCATTGTCCCAAGAAATTTTCTCACTTGTATTAATAGTTTTCAACTTCCCATAAAAGGGTAGTGATGGAATTTCATATAAATTTTAATTATTAAATGATAGTATTAAATGACTTTTTTAATTTATGTGTATGGAGCTAAAACGACACTTAATATGGAACCGAGTGAGTAATAAAGAAAAGTTAAGATCTAAGGAGAAATTTCACATAAATTAAGGTAATTAAATAAGAGGAGAGAGAATAAATTTACTTTTATTTTACCCTTGTATTAGTATGTGTGTGTTAATTGTACTAATTGGATCTTGAATTTATTCAGAGAATGAATTGATTTTAACCATTCATTTGTGATGTAATTAATTTATTATTTGGATAAGATGTAATATGATCAAGGATAAATTAATCGATGTAAATTTTATCTAGTTGACTTCTATATTTTAGACTTATTTTTAAAGATAAATTTTTTTACCACTTAAATTATCTTTTTTAGAATAGAGAGAATAAATTGTAAGAGGTCAACATTCAACGGTGTGAGCAAATTACACTTAATTCCCTCATGGTTTACACTTTAGCTCAAATCAAAGAGTTGGGATTCTAAAAAGATTAGTGAAATGCAATTTATCGTATTATTGTTGTATTATACTCATTCTGTTTTAAAAATTAGAGAAATTTGATTTTTAAAGTCAAACAACGATATATTAAACTTCAAATTGACGTGAATTTATTTAATTTTAGTTAATACAATTATTATAATTACATAGTATATAACAAAAATTTGTATTTTTTCATTCCAAACTTTTATTAGTCATATCAATTTTAAAGTTTAATATATCGTCGTTTGACCTCAAAAATTAAATTGTATCTTTAATTTTAAAACAGAATGAATAAAATATAAAGGACTATATATGTAACATAGCTTCAACCTTATTTTTTTAAATACTTTTAGTAATATAATACATTTCTAAAAGGAGGAGATGATTATACTAATTATGTAGTAATCCTTTTGATTATTGGTATGTTACTATTTCAATTGAATTAGGAAATTGCTTACTTTTCCTACAATTCAAACTATTTTTGAGGGATTAAGTTCTACTAGTAGTAGTATTAAAAGGAGCTAGGTTTGCTTCCATGCTAATTTTAAACTCTGGTGAGAATTTCTAAAAAAAGGACAAAAAGTTATTGATTGATAGATATGGATGGGGCCAGAAACACAATGATACGGTTCACAATCATGAACACATTTGAAAAAGAGGTTCCTCTTGTGTGCATGCATTGATACTGATACTAATGGTAAAGGTACGTTGCTACCGTATCAATATGAAGTGTCATCGATATTTTTAAGAATAATGGTAGGGATATTAATTATATATAAAAAATTATTTATATATAATATAAAAATAAAATAAAAATTAGAAAACAAAATTTATAATTAAATATTTTACATATTTTTATTAGTAAATAATATATGAATCATACTCTTGATATATAATTTTTTATATATAATTAATGCACATAATATTATTCTATTTTTCATAATATATACTAAGGATATACTAAAAGAATTGATATTTTTACATAAAAAATTAATATTTTTACATGATACATCTCACATGAATAGTGAGTGAGTTCTATTTTTACGTAAAAGACTCATATAAAAATATTATTTTAACATGTGAAAATATCAATTTCTTATACTAAAGGTAGGTCGCGAACATATCATATCAATACGAAGGGTGTTCAATATTTTTAAGATTGATACTAGGGAGATTAATTATATATAAAAAATTATGTACATACAATATAAAAAAATTAAAAAATTAGATAATAAAACATATAATTTTATATATTTTTTTGATAAACAATACATAAATTATATTATTAATACATAACTTTTTATATACAATTAATACGCATAATATTATCCTATTTTTAAATATCATCTCTCCTCTCTTCTTCTCTTAAGATGGACTATGACAACTTGTTGCGAAGACCACATGCACGCGATATTTGTGATTTATTCCCTCCTGCTCATCAAAGATATTTTAATCATATTATTCACATATTTATGAAAACTAATAGTAAATGAGACTACAAATAACTTTTCATTTTATCTATAATAAACCACACGTAAGTAAGTTGAAGATTCTTTCTCTAATTTAATTATACTGGTTCCTACTTAGATACTTTTAAACGTTAAGCAACTTTTATAAAGTGTATATTCTAGACAATTTTTTGTGAGATAAATTTTTTTTTTGTATTTCAATCATTCTTCATAGAACATAAAGAATATTTTATATCACTTTATATATATACAAAAAAATAAATTAAAATCTAATATTATGTCTTAGTTAAATTTAACCAAGACAACTTAATAAAACGAAATAGTTTTAGACCATATATATATATGGGTCCTCTTAACATGTGTCATAAGCGCTAACATCGAGGCGTTATATTATTTATTTCTACATTGGTACCAATAATTCACAAATATAAATGCATTAGGATCATCAATATTATTTTCAATGTATTTGTATTTGTGCATTACTGATACTAATGCATAAATAAATAATATAATGTCTCGATGTTAGCGCTTAATATGTGTCATGATAACACATGTTAAGAAAACCCATATATATATATATATATATATAGATAGATCCTGAGAAACTATTATTTAAAAAGTGTAGGAAAGAATCTCATCAAGTGCATAGAAGATGATACCAAGAACCCACCCTTTCATCATCAAAATTAGACTCTCCAGTCTCCAGATTATTATTTAATAATAAATCTTTTTTATAAAGCCCCAGATAAGCCAGAGGTTCCCGTGACTTGTTCATCTGCACAAAAGATGATGAAAATCAGACTCATATAAGTACAGATTATTTTTAAAGTTTGTTGCACCATAAATTTCAAATTCACAACGAATCCAACTTAAGAAAGTATATAAATTTTTTATTTTTTCTTTGGCTCATATTTTCAACGCTAGAATAGCTTTTCCAAATTAAATTTTGTAATAAACAATTTACCATGTCCAATAAGAACTGTATATTAACAGTTAACGATTGAAAAGGTAATTTTAGCGCTGTAATATGAATTTAATACTCCTTCCGTCTTTAAAATGATAATTTAAAGTATAATTTTTTTTATTTTAAAAAAAAAAATTTAAGATATATAAAATAAAAGATAAGTATGTCATTTAGTGAAATCTATTAATATATTATTAAAAAAATCATCACTTTTATTTAATTTTGTGAGATTATTAAGAATAAATTTAAAATTTTATGTTTTTTTTATAATTTATTTTTATTAATTTATGTAAAAAATATACTTAATACTCATTTTGAACAGAGGGAGTACTTTTGTTTTCCATTGTCTACCCTTCCCCCATTCATTAATTCCAATTTTGGTTTTCACCCTCCCTCTCTCCCCCCTCCCCCCTCCCCCCTCCAACAATAAACACAAAATAAACCTCATCACCCCATTAACACCTCTCTCTCTCTCTCTCTATATATATATATATATATATATATATATATACACTTCTCACTATCTCTCACACACAGCTCTCAATATAATAACATTACCCATCACCCCATTTTACCCCAACCAGCTCTCTGTCTCTATATCTCTCTCTCAAAAGTTCATAACCTTTTTTACATTTCACATACTATAAGAACATACACCCTTGGAACAAGTCCCAATTTCCTGTCCCCTAATTAGAATATACTGCATTTCCTCTGAGGGAAGAAAAGAAAAGAAAAGAAAATACAGGGGAGTTGTTAGGAGAAATGCCAAGTTCAGGCTCATTTCTGAGGCAGCTAAGTGGTAAAGAGGGATGGAAATCAACATCAAAGAGATGGGTTACTGCAAATTACACCAACAGATATGGTGAAAATGGCCAGGAGGGAAACTGGAAGCAGCAAGTGGAGGGGCTTAATAGTAATAGCAACATGATGTATGGTGAGAATGGAGGAATGGTGATGATGAAGAGGGTAATGGTGGTTGTGGATGAATCTTCACATTCAAAACATGCTATGATGTGGGCCCTCACTCATGTTGCCAACAAAGGTGATAGGCTCACTCTTCTTCACATTGTTCCTCCTAATTCTTCCATTAATAACAGGGCTTCCTCCTCTGAATGCTCCCCTGATTCCAATTCTCCATATTTGGCTAGTTCACTTGGTTCACTTTGCAAAGCTTGCAAACCTGAGGTAAAATAAACATACATATACATATACATATATATATATATATATATATACACACACATATGTATACATATTTATATATGTTTGATTTGTTTGTGAAGTTCATATATATGAGATCTGGTTGTTTGTTTGATAGATCCCATTTGGTCTTTTTTCCTTTTCTTTTCACTTTTCCAGGCTTTAGCTATTTCTCTTTTTCATTATGCTGTTTCACTTTTCAGGTCTAATACTTCTTTTTTCTATTCTTTTCAAATAGAAAAATGGGGGATCTTCAGAATACATGATAGTCTTTCTTTTCATTTTTGCCTTGCTTTTTCAGAGGGGGAGATTTTTGAAATATGTATTTCTTTTCCAATTTGTTTATTTTTTTGTGTGTGGTGTTGTGTGTGAGAGCGATATGGTGGTTGAGATTTGTGTCTGTTTTCTATTTAACTTGAAAAATAAATGAAATATTTGATGGAGGTATTTTTTTAATTTTTATTTTTCTAGGTGGAAGTGGAAGCACTATGGATACAAGGGCCAAAACTAGCCACAGTGATGAGCCAAGTGAAGAAGCTGGAAGTGTCTGTTCTGGTCTTGGGTCAAAAAAAGCCCTCATCACTCCTTAATTGGTTGGTCTTTTCTTACAATTCCCAATGTATAAAATTTTTATATATGTGTATGAAATAACAACAATTTGAAACCTAGACCTTCAGCTTTCAAGTTGTATGTTAGGACTTGTGCGTTTTGGTGCATTTGAAAAGTCGAAATGCACTGTGCAGTGAATTTGGGGCTTAAAATTCGTATTTGTGAGTTAAAATAGTTGCATTTTTTGTTTAGACAAATAAGATTCTCAAATGTGTTTAGACTCTCTTCAACTCCTAGCTCTTAATATATCTTTTTATGTTTTGGGGATCTCTCTAATCTCATATAATTGCATTGTTGTTGCAGCTTGTGTGGGAGGAGCAGGACAGAGAAATTTGTGGAAGAGTGCATAAACAACGTGGAGTGCTTGACAATAGGGGTGAGGAAGCAAAGCCAAGGCATTGGTGGATACCTAATCAGCACCAGATGGCAGAAGGATTTCTGGCTCTTAGCTTAGCTGAGCAGCTTGCTTATTTATGGTACTAGTATTAATATGAGAAGATGTAATAATGTCAATGTGTTTGGTAGTCTATTAGTAGTATTATTAGCCTTGTAGCATTCCCAAGAAAAAAAAATATTAATACTACTCCAGTCTGTAATCACACCCCCTCTTAACTACTAACTAGATCTGTTGTGGAGAGTATTAATGAAATTAAATGGACAACATCTCTCTCTCTCTTAATCTATATATAATATATATATATTGTGGTATTCGATCCATATATGACCACAGAATTTGTATAGCTTATTTGCAAGATCTAGTGGTCATGATTTAAAGAAACACAAGTAGTCTGCAACACTGTCTTGTTGATTGAAGAAAATAACATTTTGTGGTTTGCAACATAGTGTTGTGGACAGTGCAAGATCTATTTATAAACTCGTGTATATCACATACAAGTGAGTGAGATTACTGAACCCTCGAGAGTAGAGTAGCAGAATCTGTTTTTGCATATTCCTTGCATGTTTGGTGTAAAGGGAGCTTATTTGGCTGTGGATTGGGTGGTCCCCCTATAAGTTAGAACAAGGGCATTCCAAAGTCACCAGTTCAAATGGGCCAAAATTGTTACTGTAGCAAGGTCAATGTATAAACTAGAAAATACAAATAACCCCAAAGTTCAGAAATATGAGTTTAGTTATCCATTGATCATACTCCCTAGCAACCATGTATATGACAGCCAAGAATTCTTGGAAAATGTGATGAAAGCTTCCTCTCTTTTGATCAGGAGTAAAAGAAAATAAGATGCTGTCATTCTTTTTTTGATTGATCTAGTGAAAAAGATTACAACAAAGAATCCAGAGTGTTTCACATTCTTTGATAAAACTGTAGTCCTATTACTATTTTCCCAACTGACCGAATCGTATGACTAATTAAATTAAACCTTATCATCTAATTTATCGACTATCAGAGGAGCCAGCTCAATACGATTCCGTGGAGTCCTAGGTGTCCGAGGAGTTCCTGGTAGCTGTTGGGAGAGCAAGTGCCTCACATACCCGTAAAATGTACATCCCACGAGTGTCACTGAACATCCAACGGCATTCATAGCCGAGATTGGATTCCTGAATATCAGCCAGGAACATGTAACAGCAACAGCAACCTGTTGAGAAGAAATATGAAACAAACAAAAATAATTAAGTACATGATAAACGAGTGTATTAACATCCCTACTTGGAATGATTTTCATGAAATGCATTCTTGTCAAGTAATGGTCCTGTCACCCCCTCGGTGAAGTTAGTTCTATCTATTTCTTCATCTAGACAAACTATTTCGCATGAAAAGACGAAGTCACTTTTTTTTAAAGTCGATCTATTTCCACCCAGGGACCTTAGGTTTTGACAAAGCACATCCCCCCATGAATTATATTCATAGATGAATTTTTTTTTAAGAAAAACACGGAAAAGGCAAACCAAAAGGGTGGAATTTGAGTGCCAATTATTTGTTGTAAAAGTTCAAGGATTATGAATGTAAATAATTCTGATATTTTTAACATTCATGATATTCAACATGTAAAATTAAATATGAGACGACAACAAAATACCTTGAGCTTCCAAAATAACTTGGACTATTAAAAGAGGAGCACTTTATAATAATGATGGCAATGTCGGCCAAGAAAGGTGATAATCATTAATTTTTATTTGATGCAAGAGATGTGATAGTTAACTTAGCAACAATCTAAGTAGACAAAAATAGGCATGAGATGCAATCCACCTATTTTTTTTTTTAATTTTAAACTAAATAATCCGCCTATATTGACCTCACCTTAAGATTTCCAGCAACATTAAACGTGACAGCTGTGGTGGAGTGAATCACGTAAAAGATAGAGAAGTTGAGGCAAAAAGCCATCACTCCTGAGCCAAAGATAATGATGAGGGATGAGAATAGAGAGGGGCATGTACGAAACCATTCTAAAACCCCAGACCCTTCCAGTAGTAGAGCTGGTCCCGCCAAGATCATAGTAGCAAAAGGTGCCATGTAATACACTGTGTTTATGCTACAGAATACATAGAAGGAACCACTAGATCAGCACTAGCAATAAAATCATTAATCCATACAGGAAAAATATGCAATATAGTAGTTGTCTTAAACCATCAATACAACATTGCATGGTGAGTATAACTAGTCTCAGTTAAATGGAAGCAGTTAAATCTAATTAGGCAACAGTAGAGAAAGAAAGATGTTCGCTTGTCTGTATGACTATGGCAGAAAAGAGCAGGACCTGCGTATAGCTGTACTCACATGTTCACCTTTTTAACAAGAAATTCTGAGGAAAGAATTGAAGTTGGAAAGAGCCCAATTAATTGTAGTTGTGCAACTACTAGATATCAAATGAGAAACTGGGTTGAGAAAACATATATAATTTATCTTCCATGAAGAAAAGCAACATAGAAAGGTGTACTTGCATTATTACAGGCGCTGTCAAATTCGTGAATTTATTAAGTACAAGCTTGTTCAACTTTACCTTGGAAATGTAGGGAATGAAATGACAACAATCAACTCTTGGATAAATAGAAATTAAAATTCTATGTAAGGAATGTTCGTACCACTGTCTCATGGGTCACTTCAATGGGAATTTTAGGATTCCTTTCTTAATTCACACTGCTCTTCTTTTGATTTTTCATGAGTACTTAAACTTTATGGATCCAGATTCAGTTGCAGCATTCGTGAAATTGTAAAATTGTTAAACATGTGATACCTTAAAGTTTAATTCAAATAATGAGTAAACCGTAATGGTAGTTCAAAATGTAGGCTAAAAGACTGTTCACCTGACTGGTCAGATATTATTGCATATACAAACGTACCATGATTGACCAAATGTAATGCCATCGTGATCTAAAGAATCAAGAGTAATGGATGCAGGGGTTCACATAGTACAATCCTATGTATGAGTAATAGACGCAGGGTGTGCATGGTACAAGCCTATGAATAAAAAGTGTATACCCACTTTTTTCAGTAGGGTGAAGAGAACAACAAGACTTCCATAGACCCATAGTAGTTGGTTACTTACAAACTGACATACTGTATTTGTATCCGACCAATATGATAGATACAACTTAGTTATACAACCATATTAAATATGGTGAACCTCTTAGTTTGTAGAAGCACTATATTGTTTACTATTTTGTTCCCATAGTTTCAAACTAATTTTATAAATTTCTGTGCATGCAGGAACATCTACTTACAAACACAATACTGTTGATTGTTGAAAATTAGAAAGCATGGAATAATAGGCAAGCGAACCAACCCACTTAAGAAAATTCTGGCCCCACCCCCTTTTATATATGGATGGAGGGAGGGAGGGAGGGGGGAGAGAAAGAGTGGTGGTGGAGAGACAATACCTGTCAAACTTGTAGCCATGCAGCAGTGACTCGGCAAGGATAGTTTTTGTCGAAGTAGCAAGACAGCCAAATAAGGCAGCACAAAATCCAAGCATGTTAAAGCTAAGCTCTGTAATAGAAGTGAGAAGTATTCCCCCAACAATGGGAACCAAAGATGCCCAAATTCGCCAGTCAAAGTATTTTCTCCAAACTACCCATTGCAATAGCACTGTTTTATATGCATCAGAATCAGATACATTCAACAACAAAATATGAAGGATTCAGAACGCACAAGGACAAATCACAAAATCATGTGAGAGCCTAACCTGTGGTTGCTGGCGTAAACGACTTTATGGTTTGCATAAATGAAACAGGAATGTAACGTAAGCTCACATTTCCCAAAACTATGTTGATACAAAACACAAATGACATGGGAAATATCCTTCTCCAACGATCTTCAGGCTCAACCACGATAAGAGGTTTAAGCTTCAAAACCTTGATAACCAAGTAAGCACCAATAGCCGAGCATATAAAGTGTATACATGAGACTGATAAAGGGAACTTAAAATCCAGTTTCTGTAAGTTAAACAATAATAATAACAAAATCAGATCACATTAACTGTAATGGTAATCAAAGAATTGCATAAATGACAAAAATTACGAGAATCCATTTCTCAAAAAACATAAATAACATTGCAGAGATCTTACAATCGAAGGTAAAAAATTGCTAGATACATGGTGTAAGACTTATAAAGCAAATGTCAGCATTGGCGTGTGTAATTTGAAACATATTTAAAGAACTAATGGAGGTGGCAAGGGTTTTTGTCATTCCATCAGAACAGAAACGATAGCTATGAGGAAGAAGTCAATTTCAATCATTTGTAGTAAGCGTTTTGGTCATTCCATCAGCAAGCACCATACTAGCTGTCTAGCAAATCATCTTAGCTTAACAATTATAGACATTATCAATAACTACATACGTCCGGATGTACCATTACCACTTTGTTATGACCAGATCTTTCATGATCCAATGTCCAAGTTAGATTACAGCCATAGTAGACATAGAAATCTATCATGCTGGATAGAAAGGTTATCACTTCAAATTAACTCAGGCAAAAATGTGTTATGTTTAAGTATCATCTATCAACCCCTCATCCCCTTTCTTTCTATTCTTTAACATGTGCAATGAGATAGATGGATTTTGGCTATCTCATGAAGTCCCACTGGAATGATGGTAAAAGAGCCAAATTTGAACACAGAATATGCAACGATGTATTAATAACTGGTTTTTTCCCCTTTCCCAAGGCAAAATTAGATTTTTCATGCACAAACAGCCAATAATAGAACATCACTTATGCTTTTAATACCGGCAAGACCTGCTAAATATTACGCAGCATTTTTCACTTTTAATCCAGAGAAATAAGGGAAGTAGGGAACAGAACCGCACATTTAGAACACCACCCCACGTCCCCACCCCCCCAAAAAAAAAACATCTGATGACATAATACGAGGATTTGAATTTTTCTCTTTGCAATAAAATCTTGACTTACGCACCCAGTGGCATTTTCCACCAAATCAGCTAGGTCATTATCCTATAATACATACCCACGTTATCCTCTAACTACCCAGCCTCAGGATCACTGGATGCAGGGGCGGATGCAGTATAAGGGCAGCATAGGAACCTGCCTATGCTCACTTTTTTTTTTTTTATATAGGTAAACTCAAGGGGGCAGATTAATAAAAAAGTTAAAAACTTGGTGGAGCAAACTAAAAAGTTCCATTCTAATCTAATTAAGTAAAGCTTACTGCTTATAGGGAGTCAGAGAGGCGAGACCGCGAGAGCATATGCATACTTGAAATTAAAAAAACTCCCTCCTCTGCTTCGCTGCTAGGCTAAAAGCGTGAAACACCACCGCGAGTCCGCGACCTCGTTCCTCTTCTCAGCTACGACCACCGCGACCTCGTCTCCTCTTTTCATTTCATTGCAATCTCTACTCTCTAGTCTTTACCCCTTGTGCATATCAGACTTAGAAGGTAACTATATTAGGGCTTTTTTTGTTTGATAATTTAAAATTTGTAGTTTGTTTGAATTTGTTGTTGGTTGGGGACTTGGGGTTAAACCCACTTCAATTTATTTAATGTATTTGTTGTATTTTAGACTTAGAGGTAACTAATTAGGGTTTTTTTTGTTTGATAGTTTAAAGTTTACATTTATTTGAATTTGTTGTGAGTTGGGGTTAAAACTTAAATGAATATGCAGTTATGCACTTCAATTTTTTTAAATTTGTGGCGTTTGTGAATTGTGACTTTGTGAGTTGATTTTGACTGTTGTGGCTCGATTTTGTTTGAATATAGAAAGCAAATTTGGTTTGAGACTTTGTGCATACAGTTGAAATTGTAATTGTTTGAGGAATTATTCAAATGAACTATGACAAGTAACCGAAGTAAGTTTCTAAATTCTATCTAAATATTTTTTATTTTGAAATTCCTTTTTTAGTTTGGGTTATGATTTTTGAACATTTATTTGTTGTATATTATAGAATTCTATTTATCTTGCATAAAATAATTGTTTGTTTGGAATTGTTGTATACTTGTATTTTGATTGATTTAGGCATTCATGACATGTGGTCAAAATTCAAACGTCCCAAAACTGAATCATCAATATCACAATCCATCCGAGTCAATAAGACTACTCAAACTCTCTCAAATGAAACTCCTATCCAAGAACAATCTCAAAATATCAATTCTCAATCCCAAGTTGAATTCAATTTAGAAGAGGAACTTGTTGCGGATCTGGGACTAAGACCATCTATAATGGAATATGAAGCTAACGAGAGAGAGAGTATTCGCTGAGAATATTTGCTTAAGGGCCCTCATTAGTTAATATTATGATTAGTTCACGTTTACTTTATTTAACTTCAACGAAAAATTAGTTCAAATCCGCCCCAACTGGGATAAATTCTTAGATCCGCCCCTGTGACTGGATGAACACAATAGAGCAATCCAAAGCATTCCAAAAGATTTTCTTATCAAACCAACCCTATACCCATCTTTTACCTAAAAACAAGTATGCCATTGATAAACAAAACCAAAAGTCCTAGCAAGTTCCAACTTCTGACTCAACACCCCAACTAGTGTAAGGTTCACAGAATCACAATTATTGTACCGAATTCTGAACAAATAATGTTTACCGCAACAACTTGAAACTTTGGACCTTACTAAAACCCAAATTACACTGTTAAAAATTACGTCCAAAAAATTAATAGCAAGCAAATGGGTACCAACCATGGAAAAGAAAAAACAACATAAAAATACATAAAAATTACCAAATTAGAAAAAACCCAATTACCCAAAAAGAGTTATTACAACAAATTAATGTATATTTGCAAATGAATTTGATAAAGATTGAAGAAAATGACCTGAAAGATCCATTTGTTCATGATAATAACTGTGACATTGAAACCCCACCATTGAACAATTGCAAGAATGGATCGAATAACAGTCCACTGGCACACCCAATTCTCCTCCATCACCTCTCTTTTTTTTCAATTCTCTAAAAACGCAGCGAACCCAGATCAAACAATCAATCAATCAACAAACTCATCACCTAAAGATCCACAAAGCCCACCTCAATTGTAGAGAGAGCAGCAGCAGTGGATGAACAGCTAGATAGAGAAAGAATCAGTGATGCAAGTAAAATGAGGGAGAGAACTAACCGGTGGAGGTGCCTCTTCTCCCTTGTGAGCTTGCAAAATTTATGTACGTCTGATGCAGTTTATGACCGTTGGATTAATGCGTGTGGGTGTCACGCGCCTATATCGGACGGTTAAGATTACTTTCTTGTTACCAAAACGTCTTTCACATTCTAACCGTTCCACGCTATTTCACCTCTTTATTGGTAAAGTCCCACACACTCTCTCTAATATTGTTTGCAGAATCGATATTTGTAGAAAAGTATTTATTAATTTATTTATTAATAAATAAATAAGAAAAAATTATTTATATATCAATTAATTTAACAATGAATTTGGATGGTTGGAATTTTAAGTGATAAAATAGAATATAATATATAGGGCTCACACCAGAGTGAGTATGATTCGGAAGACCCCTCTTATACCCGTTTCGTCAATATGGAGCTATCCCCCAAACTCGACCCACCCCTAAAAACAAATCCGAGCATTCGCCCTGCCCCTATCCCGTTTACCCGATTACTCTTCTTTTCTCAAATTATTATTTTTTATATTATTTTGTATAATTATTTTTAATTCAAAATCAAACATGCAACATTTCTATTACTAACAACATATTATATTTATAAATGTTATGAATTTATAATGAAATAACCTAAATAAGTACATAATTACATATATACAAAATGTTAATTTTTAAAAAATTATATATATATATACACATATAACCGGATTGAGGGCGGGGTGGGAGGGTATATCCATACCTAACCCTAACCCTATAGGGTTTTAAAAATTAAGTTCTATTAAGGTCAAAATCGGGCGGGTTCCATCGGGTTCTGGAGAAATTGTCGGGCCTAACAATATAATACTCTCTGTTCTTAAAATGATGACTGAAAGTATAATTTTTTTTTTGTCCACAAAGGATGAGCTACAATACAAGAAGTAAATGATAAATATGTCATTTAGTGGAATCCATTAGTATAAAAAAAATAAAAGGATTCATTACTCAAAACTTTTTTTATTCTTTTTTCTTTACTTTTATTTTTCTTAATTTATGTGCAAAATGTATTTTGCTTATCCGTTTGAGGACGGAGGGAGTAATAATATGGGGATCTTTTCTTCATTACTCTTATCTCATATATATACATATGACAATATTTAATATCGGCATATTTTAGTATTGTTATATATGACGCATATATAGTAACACTGAATAAATAATTTGAGTGTTGCTATATGTCACACTAGATTTTTGGGAATATTATATACCGATATATATATAGGGATAGAAGAGAATAAAAAAAATCTACATCTTATTAATTTATTTTATTCTTTTCATATTAGTCATAATCTAAATTCATTATAAAATTATTCGATATATAAAGGCAATTGATATTAAAAGGGCTCAAATTAAAATTATGGGGACAGGGCGATTAACATTTTCTTCCTTTTTTGCCCTCCTACTCCTCAGCAGCCTTATCGCACTAATACAATTCCCCCAATTCTGCCATCACCGCTACCTATTTCTCTGCCGTCGAATACAAAAAACATGTCTGGAGTATGGCGTCTTTATCTCCCTAATAGCATTAATCTGATCTTCACCTGGAACAGAATTCGCGCTTCAATTCTTCCATTAATTAGTGAATTGATGGATGATATCGATATACAATTGGAGCATGTTGTGTCAACGACGGAAGAAGAAAATGAAAGTAGTCACGATTGGTGGGTGCAATGCAGAGTGCAGAAACAATTTTAAAGATAAGGGTAAAAAAGGAAATTACACATCAATTGCCCTGTTCCCATAATTATTGCCATGTTAATATCAATTACCTATATAAATTATTTTTCACAAATAATAAACAAATTTCAAAATTTCAATTTAATTTTATTTACTCAATTTTAGTTTTATAGTAGAATACAAACGATAAAATTAAAGCAAAACTTATCAACTCCCTTATTTATCTAGAAAATTTATATTATCACTCCAATTTTTTTATTTTCATTTTACCACCAAATTGATTCAAATTTTATCTTACAATGTTACAAGATAGTTGAATGAACAAATTTAGAAAGCAAATTACTCATATTGTTCAAAGTATCATCTATAAAATTTGTAAATATTAAAGTTATATTTTTGTTCATATACACACAAAAAATAATAAATTACTAATTTAATAATATGATATAACAATGAAATTATGATGTTTTAGTTAGGAATTTTTTTTATTTTATATAATTCTCATTAAAAAAATAAACTCTTTATAAAAAAAATTACATATAGAATTTTATTATTTTTTACTTCTCTTTACCTTTGAGGAGAAGTGCTCTATATTTTCAGAAAAATAATTCTAAGTGTTTATTTTTTTTTGTGACGTAATTCTAGGCTTTCTAACCTACACTCCAACATACATCAATAATTCTAGAGAACCCGGGTTTGGGGGACCGGTCTAAATTTGTATTTTTTTTTACTCCTAAATAATTTATAATATTTATTGGAACTGAAATTTTTATAGAATTCAGTTATTTAGGTGTGATTTGGATACATATCAAAAACAATATTGCATAGTCTCTGCAACCTTGTTTTTAATGTGTATCCAAATCACACATAAATCACTGAATTCTGTAAAAAAAATTCGTTCCAATAAATATTATAAATTATTTGAAAGTCAAAAAAATTAAAAAAAAATTGGACCGGTCCCCAATCCCGGGCTCCATAGACGGATTCAACATGCATATGTCGTAGGGCCGGGTTTAGGAGGTGAGGTTTGGGGTCAAAGTCAACTAAGATAAAATCACAGCCTTTCAGTGGTTAGACTCAGTTCCATTAGGCACACTAAAACGAACTTTAGACTTGGACATGATTCATAACAAAAATGGAATTCATATGGGATGGAAATAACTTATAGTGGAGGTCAGCCTACTCCTTTATTTTTATTTTTATTTTTAAAAAACAATCTATAATATTACGATTTAATTATTATGATACGTTTTATTTAGGGTCTACGAATAAATTTGGGAAAAGGTAAGAAAGGGAATTTGTGACACTAATAAAATAAAATTAAAAAAATTATAACAGTTGTATTTAACAAAATTATTTTAATATTTTATGATAATATTACGATTATAAGTTTCAGTGCAAATGTTATCACAATACTAAATTTTAGCTTTTTTAATAGTGTTTTGAACTATAAATATTTGTTAATATGAACTCTAGCCGTTTTGTAATAAGGATTAACTATAAATGTTTTGTAGTTATAACATATTTATAGTCATAATTGCTTGTTTATTAATGGCACTTGATCCACTGATATGACTTACTTCTATTAATATAAAAGTCGAAAGTTCAATTTTTGTTGACGGTAAGTTATCCCCTCTCTACCTAGACCCTTCCTTCCTAATTTGTCCCCACCTAGACCCCTCCTTCCTAAGTCAACATAAATTATCCTAATAAATTGTTCAAATAAATTATAGATGGCCACCTAAACCCTCCCCACCTAGATCTCTCCTCAGGTTATCCCCTCCCCGCCTAAACCCTTCCTCCTAGTTCCTCCCCACCTAGACTCCTCCTTCTTATGTTAGGATAAATTATCTTAATAGATTAAAATATTTAAAAAAAAGAAAAGAAAAAGAATATAGTCATTCAAGTAAATTATAGATGGCCATATTTTAAGAGTGTTATGCCGTTATTAACACATTATTTTTTAATAGTGGATTTCGTGTCCAATCTCCTTTTATGATATTAGTTTTTGGTTATTACTATTGTTAGAGTAAAAATGTTATTATCAGAGTAAATATATATTTAGCGATATTTTTATAATTGATATAGTGACACTTATCACTTTAAATGAAATTTATTGCTCTGACAACATTATTTTTACTCTAGTAATATAAATAGTCTAATTTTTTTCTTGGTATCCCTCGTTAATCAAAGCATATAATTTATTATAAAGAATGGTAATTTGACCTATATAATTTGAGTAATAAAATTTATATATAGTATTTAAAATTAGACATTGTTTAAAATTTCTAGCTATACTGAAATTTATATATATATATATATATATATATATATATATATATATCGGCCAATATAGAATAAGAGATCCTTCAAGCCCATTCATTTGGAACAATAATTAATTCCTCTATTAGAAGACGTCATTTAATGAAAAGAGGCATATTTTTACAAAAAGTGGTCTATTCTCTATTTAATCCCCTAATTTATTTTAGATAAATTTATTACATTATATAATATCATACCATTTATAACCAATTTATATGCATTATTATTCCGCGAACGCACACTAAACAAGACAGGACTTGTACCCATTGATGTTTAACAGAAGCAACCTAATTTCTAAGTCAAAAACGAGTAGTTCTCAAATCTCAAACCTAAAAATCTTACTTGGAGGTTAATTAAAAAATTCAGCCAAATTACAACTTAAGCCTAATCTACTCTTCTTTAAAAATTAGCTTAATTTGTCTTTTTCAATCAAATTGATCATTATATAATTAAAATTTATACTATTTTTTTTTATAAATATAAGTGGAGAAAATATAACCATAAAAATATATACCGAGTTTGAAAATATAAATAAATATGCTCAATTTTTAATTATAAAATTAATTAATTTGACCAGAAAAATAAAATTAAGCCAATTTTTTAGTCACAGAGGCAGCATTAAATCAATGTGGTTTGTAAGGATGGATATTGTGTGGTAAAGACATAACACATCTTAAATTTAAAATTTTGGGTGCATAATGATGAAGCACATGCATCTTAAAATTTTTGAGTACTCCTATATGCATTAAGCTAGCTAACTTATGGAAATACATTAAAATTATTCAACAGTTAGAGGCAGCTGTAGTGGTGCAGTGTGAATTACTGATGTGTTTGGTAACATGACATGCTTCTTGATCCCAATTTTGGATGTAGCACATGAGGTGGGAAATAAGAACTCTTGGAAAAGAAAAGGTAGTTTAAATGTATTGGAATTATATTGATTGATTCTGAAATATTTATCTACATTTATAGAAAGAATATTTACAGTTTATTAGTAAAGGGTTTATTTAATTAATTCCTGGACTGAAGTGTAATTACAATTATTTAGTGGAATTAATTGTAATTAATATTTATTTTGAATATTATTATTGGATAATAATATCTACATAAGTATTGGAGTCAGAAAAAAATCCCTTAGGATTCCCTTCCTAGTCTAATATGGACCAGATTCTTAAGATATGATAATGATCAATGTTATTATATACTCCCTTCGTCCCAAATTAATTATTTTTCTAAGACTTTTTAAAGTCAAATTGACTATTTTTAAAATTAATAATTAAGCATATATAAATATATTTCTAAAATTATAAAAATTGAAATTAGTAATAAATTGTATATACTTTCTTTTGGTTATAATATCTTCACCTATATGTTAGCAAAAATAGTAAAAAGATTAGTTTTAAAAATAGTCAATTTAACTTTAAAAAGTCCTAGAAATGCAATTAATTTGGGACGGGGGAATATATCATTGATCAGAAACGTATTTTGTACTTTTTTCATCAGAAGAAAACACAAAATTTCGTATTCTCTCTTTTAGCTTAAGAAAAACAAAATTTCGTATTCTCTCTTCTAGCCTAAGAAAAACGACGTTAGGAAGGGGGCTTTAGAGACCACACTCCAGGTTCAGTATAAGGTCATATGAAGGAAGATCTTGACGATACAAGAGACTGTACGGATATCAAAACGTGTTAATCCAACCAAGTACTAGGTAACAAATTCTTACTTTTGATATATGGCTTATATATATTTGTTGTTTCATATAAAACCATAAAGATGATACTGGTTTTATTTATTTATTTTTTTTAAAACCTAATTTTGGAAAATTTTTCCTACACATCCGAACCGGTTAAATTGACACCCACCATTTAGTACTCCCTCTGTCCCAAAAAAATTAGTTTAATTTGTCTTTTTCAATCAAATTGATCATTATATAATTAAAATTTATACTATTTTTTTATAAATATAAGTGGAGAAAATATAATCATAAGAATATATATCGGATTTATTATTATCTCTAATTTTCACGAGTTTGAAAACATAAATAAATATGCTCAATTTTTAATTATAAAATTAATTAATTTGACCAGAAAAATAAAATTAAGCCAATTTTTTTAGTCACAGTGGCAGTATTAAATCAATGTGGTTTGTAAGGATGGATCAATTGTGTGGTAAAGACATAACACATCTTAAATTTAAAATTTTGGGTGCATAACGATGAAGCACATGCATCTTAAAATTTTTGAGTACTCCTATGCATTAAGCTAGCTAACTTATGGAAATGCATTAAAATTATTCAACAGTCAGAGGCAGCTGTAGTGCAGTGTGAATTACTAATGTGTTTGGTAACATGACATGCTTCTTGATCCCAATTTTGGATGTAGCACAATGGGTGGGAAATAAGAATTCTTGGAAAAGAAAAGGTAGTTTTCCTTGTAAATTCAGTGTTTGGAAAAACAAGACTTTATTCACTTGTAAAAGAAGTATTGGAAACCAATTGGGGTCTCCATTACATATTTATATAGAAAAGGAGATAATTGTAGTTACTAAATTATTAAATATTTATTTAAATAATAAATATTTGAATTATATATTATAAAACATCTGAATGGAGTGTATGTTTATTTAATTATGATTATGAGAAAATAATTATTTAAATTTGTAATAAAATTCTATATTAATATTTATACTGTCAAAATTGTCTTAAAATTCTAATCCGAATAGAAGTATGAAATCAAACTTTAATAAACTTTAATATAATTCGATCTGAGTCGGATCGAATTCGAATAATAAATATTTGAGTCGAGTTTTCAAATATAATTTGAATTCGAGTATGAATTTAACGTTTCGAGTCGAAATTCAAGCAGATCTCTATTCGCTTCGATTCGATTTGTTTACATTCTTATCCACCAACCACTAATTTAATCCTCGAACTTCCGCAATGAGCTATCGGCACCGACAAAATGCAAATTTTATCCCAAAAAAACATTTTCTTGATGGAAGACAACAATTCGAAAATCTCTGAATCAACCATAGTTCTGGTTCTACGTTATCAAGTACTCTAATAAACATAACCCCAAAAAAAATGCTCCTAAAAGGACAGGACAGCAAACAGTTCACAGTATAGGCATACAAGTAGTAGATAACAAGGTCATTGATTTTTAAACACGAGGGTGGGTGGCACATCCTCGACAAACACTTGGATACCCTTCAATTACACACGAATGTTGAACATCTGTTTAAGCTGTCCTCAGGATGATATGAGAACCACTATCAATATCCACAATGTCACATATTTCCCCAACCTTCAATGCGTAAGTTGCTTCTTCAAATGGCTTCTGCATCTGACCCTTGCCAAATGAACCTGCATGTAGATCTTCAAATAAATTTGGTTTAGTCCAAAGATATGTTGCTCGTATCCAAGACCTTATAATTAATTACATTTGGTTCTCTGACAGTAAGAACTTGTTTTGCATATTGTCATTTCTTGTAATGGTTCAAGATCAACATTGAGGCTTTTATATGCCAAATTAGAACAGAGAAACAAAATAAATGATGAGACAATGAAAACACCACTCGGTCTCAATTAATCCAAAAGACAGTAAAATATCTTATCTATAATTACAACCAACAAAAATACTACAAAGTTATGATTTCACAACAAAGACCAGCCACTCAACTGCACTATGTTGACTAATGGCTCTCCGAATCTATCTCTCTCAATTGGCAGTTTTTAATTCTAGTCCAACACCCATACGCATATCATATACGTATTTGACATATAAAAATAGAGCAATAGATACGATAATAAAAAGGACGAATTTAAGATACAAGCACATTTGGCAGTCTAAGCGTAAATCACATCCTTGTGTACACAGACAAATAGCTTGAGCGGTGAGAAACAGGCTCAAGCGGAGGTCTCTGGGGCTTTCATTACAATCTTATAATTAATGCATACTTGCAAGAGTAAGATGTGAAAGGGAAAAAATCATGACAAGGAAACCAATTTAAGGAATGTAACTTTAACTTATCTAAATATGGCATAAAAACACCTTTTTTTTTCTTCCAAAATAAGTGCATGTACTGAGGTAGCTACCATGGCAAGAAAACAACTACTTAGAAGCAACATAATCTACTCTGAGTGTGCTGGGGTGAAGGGGGAGAGAGAGATTAATGCAGAATCACGATGGTGTTATTCGTATACAATATACCTGCATTCTACAAAAGAGAGATGCCATGACCTTCTTAAGCATGCCAAGGTTACCAGTGAATAGTGATACAAATAAAAAATATATACTACCCCCATTCTATTCTAAACTATAGGATCACTTGCCTTTGTAATCCTTCGTATTTTCGAAGTCGAGTAATTCAATATTTTGAAACGGTGTTGTGTAATGTCTAAGTGACCTGTGGGAAACCTTCACAATTATATCTATTAATTATTTTTAAAACTAAATTCTAGACAGCCTAGTCCATTCCATTCTAAAGACATCGTTGAATTTTTGTTCTCCCCAGACTGTCCTTACAAATTTTGTGCCTCTCTTCTCGCTAAAATCCACCTTCAGATTCAAGTCAACTACGAAAACAGAAAAATAAACAACCCTTTTTGCCAGTATCAATATAAAGAATTTCTCATGGGCTTACCTATACTACTATAGATAAGCAACCTTACGTATTGTGCTACAAAAACTGTTCACGCAGACAAATGACAACATAACAATTTAATTATACAATTCTCTGGAAAGCATATATTTGACTCCCCAGTCCCCATATTTGAACAAACAACATTCATCCCACATACAAAGGTGCGATCACCTTCATAATCTTAGTGAATCGGCTCAATCGAGAAACAACCGTTGAGGTGTTGTTCAGTTTCAGAGACAGACTTTTGGATTACAGAGTAAAGGACTAAAAAAACCAAAATATCTAGACAACTAAGAGAAAGCTGAATATATGAAAGCCGAACTACGCTAATTTTCTGAGTCTTTCTCTAGATCTACACAGACTCAGAGCATGTCATTGGCATGCATTGCAGTATTTTTTCAACAAAAAAACCTAGGAACACACAAACAACACCCCCTCGTCAGAAAACACACCCCATCAGAAATTATCTCTTTATAAGAGGTGTCTAGTAGAAAACCTTATACCTACTCGGTAAAAAGAAAAGAAAAAAAAAACTCAATACATGTTTACCCAAATTTCTATTCCCCGCACTTTTTACAAGATACACAAGGGTCCAATCAGAGGATAAATATATTTACACTTATAACCTTCACCAAGCATTCATATATAAAAAATAAGCAAAATACAGATCAATGAAACCCTAACCCGAGGAAAATATACTGACTGAGATCACCGCCGCGCTTGGCGGAGCTGCAATCGGAGTAACGAGATGCGACGTCCTTGAACTTAGCCTTGCTGGAAACGATGTCTTCACGAAGGGATTTGAGCTGAGAGACGGCAGTGTCTCTAGTGGTGTTGCTAATAACTCGACCTTCTGGATCCTTCCAGGAAGCCTTACGTCGAGAGCCTTGGTGCTTTATGAGTATGTGAGAAGGCCTAACTTTGTCCGATGCAGCTGATGATGACATTTTGTTCCTCTTTCTGTTTGTCCGTTCGATCTGCCGATGAGATCGACGTCTTCTTTCTCTTCCGATCGCCCTCTATCTTTACAGATAGTAATAGAGAGAGAGAGAGTTACAACTTTACAAGTATGGGATCCAAATGGTAAGGAGTACCGAGGGCTTGTGTTTATAAATGAGGATATCAGAAACGTACGTTATCCAATCACAAGGCGCCACGACAGCTCAAAACAAAGGCGGCTAAGTGGCCGTGAGCCGGATCTCCGACCTAAAATTAGAAATACAATTTAATTTTTGAAATTAAACGACAACATATTAAGCTTTAAAATTGGTATGACTCATAAAGAATGAAATAAATTACCTTAGCAATTGGGAAAGGAACATTCACATAGCGAGCCCATTCCCTAATCATCTCCTCATACATGAGTTCTGCCTGCAAAAAGTTTGAATTCAGCGAAAATCTGATACCAAGTGAAACGACTTGGGATGGAAAAAGGAAAAAATTAAAGAGGTTACCAACTGATGCATGGTAAAGATATCTGGCCCACCAAGTTCATAAACCTTTCCCATGCTGGTGCCATCATCTTTCAAGGCCGCAACAATGGCAGAAGCAACATCAACAACATATACTGGTTGAATTCTAAAAACATGCTGTGGTAAGAACCATATCTAACAACCACTTCGGATCAATAGTTAACCAGCACAAGAAAGTATGATTCACAGTTTCTAAAAGTATATTTCAAATCAACAAAGTTTCAGTTGAAATCGTACTTGGTAGATCCATCCCCAAAAAGTGGGATAAAGCCATATTTTTTCGCAAAATGAGCCCACGGATTTAGAATCCGATCTTATGTACCAATCATCACAGCAGATTTCATTATTGTGGCCTGAAGACAGAAATATTATCAACAACTGTAGTTTTATAGCACCAATATTACCCATGCAAACGTGAAAACGTAAAGTAAAGATGTTGTATGCTGTATCATTCAGGTAAATTAACTCTTCACTAAAGACCTACTAAGAGATGACATCATTAAACCAGACTCGAAACAGCTCTAACTACCACTAAATACCTTTCTCTAGATCACCTAAGAGTTGATCAGAATACTCAAGAAAGTTATAATCAAGACTATCAAAACAACATAATCCTCTTTTTTCTTCACAAGACGGATCATTCAACTATGTGTTGTGCCAATAAGAAAATGTGCAAGGATGCATACTGCAGCCAGAAACGTGATATGGCAAAACCATGTCTTTTGATACATTACTAAAGCCCAAGTTTCTTAAAAGAAAATAAAGGAAAAAACCTCAATAGGGATCCTGAATAAGAAAAAACCTACAATTTTTAGAAAAACTCAATCGCCAATCAAATTTTTTATTTTCAGTTAGTACAATCAAAAAATTAAATTCAGCATATGGAAGAAGACAAAACTTGATAAAACTTATTCGGTCAACAAGAAGTTACATGAGGCAATCATATACTTAATGAACATGAACACATAATATTTAAAACAGAAAAACACTGGTGGAACAAAGATTACGCTGTAAGAAGCAACTTAAGAGATTACGTGCTCATGAAAGAATTTACATATAGAGAAGCATTTCGTAAGATTGTTAGAACAAAATATTAGACTTATTAAGGAATCATCTAAGTTACATATTAAGCTATAACGTATAAACAGTAGGACAAAATGAGACATGTAGAAAAATGTGGGTGCTCGTATTTAATGTTTGCTCTTCCTTGTTCCCCAAAAACTATACTCGAAATTTATCAAAACAAAAAAAAAAAGCCCCACCAAAAGTTCAGTCTTTAGAGAACAATGAAACAGTACAAGTGGAATTTTATATTTATTTATATTTTTACAATTGGAATAATTATGCTATGAACTTCTCGGAATGTTGGTACAAATTGAGTAAAAATGTAATTATAGAGTGAGATACACATTAATATCTTGATTAAATAAAAGGAAAGCAAGCTGCCGACATAAATTATCAAACATTTGTCAAAAAAAGCAAGGTTTCTCACTTCGTTAGGAATTGATACAACAGTTGAAAGATCAGTTTGTACTCCAAAAGAACTCATCACTATTATCATTGTATTCTCTCCAAACTTTAAAAATCAAACAGACTTAATATATTGCAATACAACAATTAAAGAAACTTTCATGAATGGGGATCCTATAGAAAGATGAGAAAACACAAAAAACAAAGACTCCATAAACCATTGTTGAACAGATAAAATTTCAGAAACTACAATTGAATTTAAAGGTAAATAGGTAATTGGAGAATCAACTGACAAAATGGTAACATAATAGTAGTAGATCAAGGCTGTTGCTGAGCATCCAGATAACTAGCATCAACAAGCACTTTCTCTCTTATTGGCAACTCAACATCCTCATCAACCATTATCTTCACCAACTGCTCAAACCCAACTTTTGGCTTCCACTCGAGAACTTTCTTCGCCTTACTAGAATCCCCTTTCAAATTATTAACCTCAATTAGCCTAAAATACCTCTTATTGATCACCACACGATCCCTCCATTTCAACCCAACATACCCAAATGCAAGGTTCTAAAAGGCGCTAGGCGGGAGGCGGGCGGCCCGAGGGGGCCTAGCGCCTAGGTGGGGCCTAGGCGGGATTTTTATTTTAAGTCAATTTTAATATTTTATCTTACATTTATCCAAACAAAACAATAATATAAAACCAAAACAATTTATAATAAAGATAATAAAGGTCTTTGCTTAAAATTCAAACACATATCCATATTGTCAATGTCAAAGTTCAAATACAAACATGCAATTGTTCAAAGTTTAAATACAAACAAATAATCAAAAATACAAACTAATAGTCCTCATCTCCATATCCCTCTATATCTCTAACTCTTCTTCTCCGTATCCCTCCAAGATAATGTCCCCATCGGACTCACACTCATACTCTTTCAAGATAATGACTCACGACGTTATTTTGTAGCTTAGTTATTAAAATAAAAATAAAAATAAAAAAACAATTGCAGCCCTAATTTCTCCGCTTTGCCCGCCTAGGCCCCGCCTAGTCTCACCTAATCTCCTAGAGGGATTTTTTTGCCGCCTTGGGCCTAGGCGAGGCGCCAGGGGGGCCTAGCGCCTAGGCGTGGCGTCAGGGGGCCCAGGCGGGGAGTTTTAGAACACTGCCCAAATGCTACCTCCGAAACTCCTCCACTGTATGAGACTCCTCCGTCGCCACCACATAATCGTCCGGCTTTTCCTGCTACAGCATCATCCACATTGCCTCCATATAATTCCCGACGAATCCCCAATCCCTCGAGGCCTGCAAGTTCCCCAAGAACAGCTTGCTCGGCAGCTCGATCTTGATCCAGCAAACTACCCGGGTGATCTTTCGGGTCACAAAATTCTCTCCTCTCCTTGGGGATTCGTGATTGAACATAATACCATTGCAAGCAAAGATCCCGTAAGCTTCCCGATAATTAACAGTGTACCAATGGGCGGCGCATTTGGAGGCAGCGTATGGGGATCTGGGGTGGAAGGGGGTGCTTTCGGATGATCCGACCTGGTAGTACTTAATCTGGGAGCGGGTGGCGGTGACGTGGGATCGGATGGCTTCGAGGAGGCGTAGGGCGCCGGTGGCGACGATGTCGGCGGTGTAATCTGGGATTTCGAAGGAGACGACGACGTGTGATTGGACAGCAAGGCTGTAGACCTCGTTGGGAAGTAAGGTATCAATCCAGCGGCGAAGGGAAGAGGCATCGGTGAGGTCAGCGTATTGGAGCTTCATGTGGGCCTTGTGGGCGTCATGAGGGTCGATATAGATATGGTTGATGCGCTGGGTGTTGAAGTTTGAGGAACGCAGGATCAAGCCATGGACTTGGTAGCCTTTGTTGAGGAGGAATTCTGTAAGATATGAGCCATCTTGGCCAGTGATCCCAGTGAATTAAGGCTACTTTGCGCTTGGGTTCAGCTCTGTTGGGGGTGGATTCGGATATGGGTATGCTGTTTTTTGATGCCATTGTTGACTGACGTTGCTGGGATAGTGAGAGTGAGACAGAGAGAGACGGGGTTGGATTTGATGGTGTTTAGGGAAGTACCAATTTATAAGAAGAGCGCTTTTTTTTTTCTTTCTGTGAAAGTACAGCTTTTTCTGTGATACGCGCTTCGGTGCCCTTTACTGTGTTGTTCTAAGTTTGAGAAAAAAATAAAGGAAATATAATTTAAAATTTATGAGAAAAAAATATCTTAAAACAATATAACATTACTATAAGGATAAGTTATACAAGTATTTGATCAATTTTTCATCTCTTTTTTTTTTGTCCTTAATAAACTCACAATCAAAGAACTTTTATTCTCTCTCAAATTTCTCTACTTCCCATTTTCTTTCTCAGCTTTTTAAACTTCACAAACATAGTGTTACAATAGTTATAGCGAAGCATATTAATGTAAGAGTATTTTTATAAGTCATTTAACAACATACAAATTGCACACTATACTTCACATTCAAATTAATACGGTTAACTGCTGCTTATCATAGGTATGTAAAATATTGTTCTTTTATACAAAAAAATAAAAGAAAAATAGGTATGTAAACTAAGGCCATAGCCTAGGAGTAATGCATTTTTTTTAATTGTATAACAAGTATGTGTTTTCCTTAACCCCCTCTTGATTTCTCTTCCAAATCCATGAGTGAAACTTCTTATCATTTATTTAGTTTCAAAACTAGTTGAACGTGAGTTGTTAAAATTTGTGAAACAAAGACCAGGGACTCAGGGAGGTAGCTAGCCATGTTACAACAGAGGATACGACCCCAGCTCAAAAACTAAAGAGAAGAACACATAATCACTACTCCAGTTGATAATGATATTGACATATTGTAGATTTGCAGTGTGGATCTAGGGGACCAAAAAAAATTAGTTTCCATAAGTCGACAGATCATGTAATTACCTTAGCAATTGGGA
The DNA here is from genome assembly GCA_034770075.1 of Aralia elata. Taxonomy (NCBI): domain Eukaryota; kingdom Viridiplantae; phylum Streptophyta; class Magnoliopsida; order Apiales; family Araliaceae; genus Aralia; species Aralia elata. Next base: position 218,778 of record JAVJAP010000016.1, on the reverse strand, counting down.
AAGGAACATTCACATAGCGAGGCCATTCCCTAATCATCTCATACATGAGCTCTGCATGCAAAAAGTTTGAATTCAGCAAAAATCTGATACCAAGTGAAACGACTTGGGATGGAAAAAGGAAAAAATTAAAGAGGTTACCAACTGATGCATGGTAAAGGTATCTGGCCCACCAAGTTCATAAACCTTTCTCATGCTGGTGCCATCATCTTTCAAGGCCGCAACAATGGCAGAAGCAACATCAACAACATATACTGGTTGAATTCTAAAAACACGCTGTGGTAAGAACCATATCTAACAACCACTTCGGATCAATAGTTAACCAGCACAAGAAAGTATGATTCACAGTTTCTAAAAGTATATTTCAAATCAACAAAGTTTCAATTGAAATCGTACTTGGTAGATCCATCCCCAAAAGGTGGGATAAAGCCATATTTTTTCGCAAAATGAGCCCACGGATTTAGAATCCGATCTTATGTACCAATCATCATAGCAGATTTCATTATTGTGGCCTGAAGACAGAAATATTATCAACAACTGTAGTTTTATAGCACCAATATTACCCATGCAAACGTGAAAACATGAAGTAAAGATGTTGTATGCTGTATCATTCAGGTAAACTAACTCTTCACTAAAGACCTACTAAGACATGAGATCATTAAACCAGACTCGAAACAGCTCTAACTGCCACTAAATACATTTCTCTAGATCACCTAAGAGCTGATCAGAATACTCAAGAAAGTTATAATCAAGACTATCAAAACAACATAATCCTCTTTTTGTCTTCAGAAGACAGATCATTCAACTATGTGCTGTGCCAATAAGAAAAATGTGTAAGGATGCATACTGCAGCCAGAAACATGATATGGCAAAACATGTCTTTTGATACATTACTAAAGCCCAGGTTTCTTGAAAGAAAATAAAGGAAAAAACCTCAATAGGGATCCTGAATAAGAAAAAACCTACAATTTTTAGAAAAACTCAATCGCCAATCAAATTTTTTATTTTCAGTTAGTACAATTAAAAAATTAAATTCAGCATAAGGAAGAAGACAAAACCTGATAAAACTTATTCGGTCAACAAGAAGTTACATGGGGCAATCATATACTTAATGAACATGAACACATAATATTGAAAGCAGAAAAACACTGGTGGAATAAAGATTACGCTTTAAGAAGCAACTTAAGAGATTACGTGCTCATGAAAGAATTTACATATAGAGAAGAATTTCGTAAGATTGTTATAACAAAATTTTAGACTTATTAAGGAATCCTCTAAGTTACATATTAAGTTATAACGTATAAACAGTAGGACAAAATGAGACATGTAGAAAAACGTGGGTGCTCGCATTTAATGTTTGCTCTTCCTTGTTCCCAAAAACTATACTCGAAATTTATCAAAACATAAAAACAGCCACACCAAAAGTTCAGTCTTTAGAGAACAATGAAACGGTACAAGTGGAATTTTTTTATTTTTTATTTTTACAACTGGAATAATTATGCTATGAACTTCTCGGAATGTCGGTACAAATTGAGTAAAAATGTAATTATAGAGTGAGATACACATTAATATCTTGATTAAATAAAAGGAAAGGAAGCTGCCGACATAAATTATCAAACATTTGTCAAAAAAAGCAAGGTTTCTCACTTCGTTAGGAATTGATACAACAGTTGAAAGATCAGTTCATACTCCAAAAGAATTCATCACTATTATCATTGCATTCTCTCCAAACTTTAAAAATCAAACAGATTTAATATATTGCAATACAACAATTAAAGAAACTTTCATGAATGGGGATCCTATAGAAAGATGAGAAAACACAAAAAAACAAAGACTCTATAAACCATTGTTGAACAGATAAAATTTCAGAAACTACAATTGAATTTAAAGGTAAATAGGTAATTGGAGAATCAGCTAACAAAATGTCAACATAATAGTAGTAGATCAAGGCTGTTGCTGAGCATCCAGATAACCAGCATCAACAAGCACTTTCTCTCTTTTAGCCAACTCAACATCCTCATCAACCATCATCTTCACCAACTGCTCAAACCCAACTTTTGGCTTCCAGTCGAGAACTTTCCTTGCCTTACTAGAATCCCCTTTCAAATTATCAACCTCAGTTGGCCTAAAATACCTCTTATCGATCACCACATGATCCCTCCATTTCAACCCAACATACCCAAATGCTACCTCCAAAAACTCCTCCACTGTATGAGACTCCTCCGTCGCCACCACATAATCGTCCGGCTTCTCCTGCTGCAGCATCATCCACATTGCCTCCACATAATCCCCGGCGAATCCCCAATCCCTCGAGGCCTGCAAGTTCCCCAAGAACAGCTTGCTCTGCAGCCCGATCTTGATCCGGCCTACTGCCCGGGTGATCTTCCGGGTCACAAAATTCTCCCCTCGCCTTGGGGACTCGTGATTGAACAGAATACCATTGCAGGCAAAGATCCCGTAAGCTTCCCGGTAATTAACAGTGTACCAATGGGCGGCGCATTTGGAGGCAGCGTATGGGGATCTGGGGTGGAAGGGGGTGCTTTCGGATTGGGGAGGTGGGGTGGATCCGAACATTTCGGATGATCCGGCCTGGTAGTACTTAATCTGGGAGCGGCCTGTGGCGGCAATGTGGGATCGGACGGCTTCGAGAAGGCGCAGGGCGCCGGTGGCGACGACGTCGGCGGTGTAATCTGGGATTTCGAATGAGACGGCGACGTGTGATTGGGCAGCGAGGTTGTAGACCTCGTCGGGAAGTAGGGTATCGATCCAGCGGCGAAGGGAGGAGGCGTCGGTGAGGTCAGCGTAGTGGAGCTTCATGTGGGCCTTGTGGGCGTTGTGGGGGTCGATATAGATGTGGTTGATGCGCTGGGTGTTGAAGTTTGAGGAACGCCGGATCAGGCCATGGACTTGGTAGCCTTTGTTGAGGAGGAATTCTGTAAGATATGAGCCATCTTGGCCAGTAATCCCAGTGATTAAGGCTACTTTGCGCTTGGGTTCGGCTCCGTTGGGGGTTGATTCGGATCTGGGTTTGCTGATTTCTGATGCCATTGTTGACTGACGCTGCTTGGAGAGTGAGACAGAGAGAGACAGACGGGGTTAGCCGAAAATATGATTGCCCAGTTTAGACGATAACTTAATATCTAGACCCCATTCCAATCTTTATCATTTTTTATAAATTGCTTACTATGGGGTCTAGTGTCAACAATTTGAGAATTTAAAATATTTTTGCTCATCTTTTGTTATTTTTTTAAAGAACGCATGTCAATTAAATATTAATAATTTCACCATCATTAAATATATTCAAATCATTTAAGTTATTTGACAACAAGAAAAAATCATTTTAAGTTAACCTTTTTAATTTAACACACTATTTTAAAACAAAATTACTATTTTTTAACAAAATCATACTCACATAAATGTTAGTCCTATTTAATCTTTATGTGAATAAATTTTTTCATAATATCAGTTCTATGTAATAAAATGATACTTATAAATGCACACTAAATTGAACTAATGATAAATGTGTTAATTAAGTTTTCATCTATGGAAAGTGTATATAGTCTGAATGTTTATGTCGACTTTTTAATTACTAGATAAGTATTAATGGTAACTTTTTAGGAGAAATGTGTAATAAGTGAAATTTTTTCTATAATTTTTACAAATTACATGTATTGATAAATTTTGCAATTATAATTCAACGTAAATTTATCACAATAGTAAGACTCTTCATTTATAAAGGATAGTTAAGTCTATTTAGAAAAAGAAAAATAATATATATATATATATATATATATATATATATATATGAATGTTTACGTTGTGTTTGTTAGAGGTCATGATGAATATCCACCTAAATACAGATTACCGATATCTGACTACCGATAATAAAAATGGTTATATTGTGTCATTTTCTGTTTTGTAATAATATATGTGATTGCAGATAATTGTTATTATGAGTGTGTGGTATAAACTCAATATTATTGGGTATATTTTTTATAATATTGATCTTTTACTCAAATATCCTTGTATTAATTTTAGTTGAATGATTCACCCATATAATTATTGTCAAATGTAACTAACAATCATCAAAGTACTATCGAACTAATTAACTATGTATTACTTAGTAATCATATTAAAAAAATTAATATGTTTATAAAATAATAATTCATGATTGTTTTAATTATTAAGTACAAAATTTTTAAGTATATCATTACTAATAAATTAAACTTATAATAATAAATAACAAACAACACCATATACTTTATTTGGATAATGAGTTATTTTAGTTAAACTAAACTAAACATGTTGACAAACAAAAAATCAAAATCAAAATCAAAAAATTAAAATATAAATACTCCTTCCGTCCTAAATTAATTGCTTAGTTTTGACTTTTTTAGTCAAATTGACTATTTCTAAAATTAATAATTAAGCATATATAAATATATTTTTTAACATTATAAAATTTGGTATTAGTAGTAAATTGTATATACTTTCTTTTGGTTATAATCTCTTCACCTATATTTTGACAAAAATGGTACAAAAATTAGTTTTAAAAATAGTCAATATGACTTTAAAAAGTCAAAACTAAGTAGTTAATTTGGGATGGAGGGAGTATAAATTATGCGACTAATGATGATATTTATGTTCCATTTATTAAATATAAAGGTCATTGTTGTCTAAATAAGAATTTCAAGATGACCACTATGTGATAGTCTCATATTACTACCTATTTTTTGATAATCTAATTACTAGAAATCTTGACATTTTACTGGGTATATGATCATCGAGAATGTAAAATTACACGATTTATAAGAGATGACCAACTCACATTATTAAGGAATTTTAGATGACCACTTTAGATTACCTATAACAAATGGTAACATTTTTAGAGATAGTATAATGAGTGAGACTCTCCCATAATTCATACTCATTATCAGCCACATAAATAAGGCCCATTGCCCATATTGGTCATAAGATATAGGTACCTGCAAATGTCACACTTAAGCCACGATTTACCTATGTTCCCCAAATATTACAAATGATGTTCAAGCAAGCATATTATCAGGTCTGAAGCTTGCAAAAACCAAAACTAAAGATTTCTCAATGAAAACTTTTTTAAGAAAAGTATCTCCAACTACCAAGTCTCATGAAAAACAAAAGTCTAACAAGGAAGATAAAGAAGACTGAGTATACGTTTGAAAAGCTTTCCTCGTTTCCCTGACATGTTTCCTACTAAAATCGCTCAACGTAACTATCTTTCCTTTTACATCCTTCCACTAGTTTCCCCATCTAGCTTCATTCTCTTTGCTCTAGATGGTGGCTCCTTTACTCCAGAAGGTGTTGGTCGATCTGACATAATGTGCAGGTACTGGCAACGGGAGCCATTTCGACATCCCCTCAGGCCATTAAAGTACATGCAAGGCTTCTGATGCTTTGGCATTGATGCACTTGAGTTCATGTTCTGTACCAGTTCCGGCCCTCCACACTGATTATTCTGATGCTTTGGCATTGATGCACTTGAGTTCATGTTCTGTACCAGTTCCGGCCCTCCCAACTGATTATTCAGTATGCCAAGTAGTGAGAGGAGATCATAATCCAGAGTTCCTTGCATTCCTCCATGTTGGCTCTTAGTGTAACTTCCATGCATCACTGGAGGAGCAGTTGCTCCTACGAAAGGGGGTGAGTGAACAAAGGCTGATGTAAGTGGCTTCGCATGCAAAGCAGACTGCAACACATTAGCTGTAGGCTGTGTGTTAGCTATTGGCAATATAAACGTACCTGTCCTTGGGTCAGGAATCGGCACTGAAGGTGTCATGAGCTTTGTCCTAGGCATAGGTGCAGAAGCAACTCCTCCTATCACAGGGGGCGGGAAAACGTCTTTTGAAAGCGGCCTCAGATGCAAAATGGACTGCAACACGTCTGTTGTAGGCTGCTGGTTACCCCGTGGCAGTTCTGAGATATCTTTCTTTGGGAAAGAAAACAGAACCGATGGTGTCATTAGTCTTTTCTCTGGCATGGGTGCAATTCCTATTCTATCAGAGGCTCCATATTCATTAATCAGTCTCTTTACACTTTAAGACATCAGGGTCTGGATTGGGCAAGGGAACCAATGGTACCATTGGCGTTGAGCGATGAAGAAGGAGGCATTAAGCTAGCTAACTTATGGAAATGCATTAAAATTATTCAACAGTTAGAGGCAGCTGTAGTGCAGTGTGAATTACTAACGTGTTTGGTAACATGACATGCTTCTTGATCCCAATTTTGAATGTAGCACGTGAGGTGGGAAATAAGAATTCTTGGAAAAGAAAAGGTAGTTTTCCTTGTAAATTAAGGCCATGTTTGTTTGCAAAAATTATAATTTAAGGATTATAATTCATGAGATTATTGGATTATAATCTCAAGACTATTAATCCTAGAATTAAATAGTCCTACTCACATGCTTGTTTTTTATGGGATTATTCATGGGATAACTTACAATAATCATATGTTATGTTTGTTTTTTTCAAGATTAATTAGAGGATTGGATAAAATAATATCGTTTGGACTATTATATCCTTACCAATAATAACATATTTATTCAATAGCATCATTATTAAATATCATTTGGACTATTTTATCCTTACCAATAATAATAATAATATATGTATTATTATATATTTATACGTATTATTATTATTTAATAATATACAGACGAGAAATATATTATTTCCAATGTAACGCATACTACATGTATGTTTACAAACTTATTATTTTGTTTACTTCTATTAAAAAAAATATGATCAATGTAAATGTACGTACTGAATTTTTTTTTTTAAAAGTACGTACATGTGCATGTATGTATTATTTTAATAAGTTTATTTAATTTATTATAAGTAATGATTAGCAAAAAAAACAAAGTTTAGTTGGTTTATTAAATGTACATACTGAATTGAAAGAGAAAAAAAAAGAAAGAAAAGGTACGTACATGTGCATGTATGTATTATTCTAATAAGCTGGTTGGTCTATTAAATGTATGTACCGATTAGCAAAAAAAAAATAAAGTTTATTTGGTTTATTAAATGTGCGTACTGAATTGTAAAAAAAAAGGCACGTACATGCAGTACGTACTGCATGTATGTATTATTTAAATACAAGACAAATCTGTATGTATTGTATACTTACAAAATAACAATGCTATAAAAGGTTGAGGTTAATTTTGTCTAAAAAAATTTAGTCCCAAATGGTGGGGATTATAATACCTGGTTGAACATGATATTAAATAATCCCACATATTAAGTCATTTTATAATCCCTGGACTAATAATCCCAAGTTCAAATTTAAAAACAAACAAGATACTTGAGATTAATAGTCATATCCCAAGTGTAATCCTTGCAAACAAACATAGCCTAAATGTTTGGAAAAGCAAGACTTTATTCACTTGTAAAAGAAGTATTGGAAACCAATTGGGGTCTCCATTACATATTTATATAGAAAAGGAGTTTGTGATCTCTTTTTTGGGTTGAAATTTACATATATCTTGGTTGTTGTATAGTAAGGACGGAGGAAGTATTAACTTAAACTTTGTTCTAACCATTCCTAAAATAAAAAGAAGATAAAAGTATTCATTTTATAGTTCAGAGATTTAGGATACAACCAGCTCACTAATCCAGTGCAGAGCATGGCAACATGGATAATAATTTATTATATTATTAAATAAAAATATCGAATTAAAATTTTGAGAAGATAATTGTAGTTACTAAATTATTAAATATTTATTTAAATAATAAATATTTGAATCATATATATTATAGGTTTCTTCATCAATTATTAAGCTAAATATTTGAATGGAGTGCATATTTATTTAGTTATGATTATGAGAAAATAATTATTTCAATTTTATTTGAATTTGTAATGAAATTCTATATTAGTATTTATATTGGCAAACTTATCTTGAAATTCTAATGTGAATAGAAGTATGAAATCAAGCTCTAGTAAGTTTTAATTTAGTTATGACAATTAGTTAGTACAAAACCTATTATAATGTTCAACTAATTTTACAATTATTATATTTTATAAAAATTCACATATTATTAATACAATTAATCGTATGATTTGGTAAAATTTCAAGTTTTAATGAATTTAATTTTGGCAGGACATTAATAAAATTAACGATTGATATTAATATAATAGATCGCGAGATATGTGAAGAGATTTTTTTGATACCTTAATATTTTAATAAAATTTTAATAATTGAATTATCCTACATAAATTTTTAAGATATATTATCTTATATAAAATTGTGATAAAATAAAGTTTGTAATAAAATTGGTAGAACCAAAAGTAAAAATTCGTTTAGAAATCTCTTTTCCTATTAGAGATATAAAAACAAAAGATATTTTTATTTTTCCTAACCGGTTGGAGCTTTTTTTAAATACTTTATAAATTTGGATAATACTTAAATTAATTTCGATAGAAAAATTGTTATTTATTAAAGACACTTGGAGATCTAGAAGGGAGGTTGAATAGATCCTTTTAAAAAAATTGGCTTGTTAAGAAAATTACCAAATATTTGTTAATTAGATTGATTGAGCACAGCGGAATATATATTTTTAAGAGTCCTTTTGAAGATCACTTATAAACCTCAGATCCAAGTTTAGTATTAGATTCTTAATCATAAGCAATAATAAAATAGACAGAATGTAAAACAGGAATGCAAATGACACAAGCAAATTTTAAATAGTTCGGAGACTGAATAACTCCTAATTCACTCTTCTACTTCAACAAGTAAGAAATTCACTAAGAATTCGGTCACTTTGACTAGTACACTTTGCTCTCTTCAAGCCCAACACACTTGGATATTTAGTCACTACGACAAGGACACTCTTGTCCTCTTCAAGCCCAGCAGACTTGGAATCTCTGTGGTCACTAAGTTCAGAATGAACAATTGTAAAGTATGTTCTTTTTGCTTTGGCGGAGTCGTGTTAAACGTACAAGCTCACGAACCCCGTGCGAAATACGGACGACATGAATAATAATTTATTATATTATTAAATGTTAAAATATTTAATTAGAATTTTTAGAAGATAGTTGTATTTATTAAATATTTAAATATTTATTTAATAATAAATTATTTAATTATATATTATAAATTTTTTCAATCAATTATTAAGCTAAACTTTTGAATGGAGTGCATTTTGTTATTTCCTAAAGGCACTTAGAGATCTAGAAAGAAGGAGATTTGAATAGATCTTTATTAAAAAAATCTTATCTTTTAATAATATTACCAAATGATTAGTAAATCAGATTGATTAAGCACAACGAAATGTATTTTGGAAAATTCCCTTGAAGATTAATGAAGAAGCACATTTCCGATTTTAGGTTAAGTTTAAAGTCACATGCAATGAAGATATAGACAAAATGTAAAACAAAAAAGTAAATGACACAAGCAAGTTTTAAGTAGTTCGGATACTGAACAACTCCTACTCTACTATTCTATTTCAACAAGTAGGAAATCCACTAAGAATTCGGTCACTTGGACCAGGACACTTTGTCCTCTTCAAGCCCAACATACTTGGATATTTTAGTCACAAAGACAATGACACTAAAACCTCTTCAAGCCCAGGAGACTTGGATATTTTAGTCACTAAGACAAGGACATTAAGACCTCTTCAAGCCCAGCAAACTTGGATATTTTAGTCACTAAGACAAGGACACTGAGACCTCTTCAAGTCCAGCAGACTTGGAATCTCTGTGGTCACTAAAACCAGAACGAACAGTTGAAAGAATGTTGTTAAGAGGTGTTGCTATGTTGACGTTATGCTTCTCTTCTAAGGTACTTAGCAGCTTGAACTAGGTGTCCAAATCACAGAGTATGCTCCTTTTGCTTTGGCAGAACTTTTGGCTTTTATGATCGTTGTTCGTTACATCAATTTGAATCTTTTCTTTCTTTTTATAATCTGCCGAATTTTCTTCCCGTTGACGCATTTAATGTTTCAGATATTCTGAGATCTTTGATGTTGACTTTTTGAGACATGTGTCAGCTCCTTTTTGGCTTGCATGTCACAATAACCTGCATTCTCACTTAACACCACTGAGTTGTCACTTTCAGCAAACTAACTAGTAGACACATTGATCTTCGATTTCTACCGAGGATGTTTGGAAAATGCATCGGTACTTTCAATCAACAACGCTTCCATGTTAGTCTTCCTATCATACCTGACTCAGTTCTACAAACGGGTTAAATGCTTTTTAGGTCACTGAACTTTAGGTCAACTTATAAATGGATAACTGAACTATTTTTTCTTACAGTCAACTCACTAAACTTTATTTTTCTTACAAACCGTTAAAAAAATGTTTAGACCGTTAGTTGACTAACAGAAAAATTACGTGGCAATGGTGACTCATTTCTGATGTGGCCATTCTTAAATGAAAATGAAGGAAATCTAGGAGTTGGTAGTATAAAAATTAAAATAATTCATGAAATTTAGGAAAAGAAGAAAATTAAAATAAATCATGAATTCTAGGAGTTGGCCATTATTATTATTATTATTATTATTATTATTATTATTATCATTATCATTATCGTCATTATTATTATTATTATTATTATTATTAAAATTATCGTTATTATTAGCGTTATTATTAGCGTTATTATTATCGTTATTATTAGCGTTATTATTAGCGTTATTATTATCATTATCATCATCATTATTATCGTTATTATTAGCGTTATTATTATCATTATCATCATCATCATCGTTATTATTATTATTATTATCGTTGTTATTATTATCGTTATTATTATTATTATTATCGTTATTATCATCATTATTTTTATTATCGTTATTATTATTATTACTACTATTATTATCGTTATTATTATTATTATTACCGTTCTTATTATTATTATAGTTATAGTTATTATTATTATTATTATTATTATTATAGTTATAGTTATTATTATTATTATTATTATTACTACTGCCACATCAGAAAGAGCATCATGTCACCACTGTCACGTCATTTTTCTGTTAGTCAACTAACGGTCTAGACATTTTTTAGCGATTTATAAGAAAAATAGAGTTCAGTGAGTTGACTGTAAGAAAAAATAGTTCAGTTATCCATTTGTAAGTTGATCTAAAGTTCAGTGACCTAAAAAACATTTAACCCGTTCTACGAACATGGGAAGATACTTTACGATTGATCTCTACGATCAGCTCTACAAAGATTTGCTTTATGATTCTAGAGTTGGCTTTGCGATCTTGCTTTACTGAACGATCCTTGAGATGTTTTACGATTTGGCTTTCGCTCAGCGAATGCCTGAAGAGCTCTACGTTTAGTTTTCATCTTACAGTCTGTACTTAGCGTTGCTATATTCTTGTTCATACTACGAACTGATCTTTACTTTGCGATTTGTGGTGAACTTTACTATCCTTGCAAGAGCTATACAATCAATTGTCTAATGCATTACTAACATGAGTTGACTCTGTGATCTATCTTGACATTATGAACTGGCAGAGTAACTTTACAAACAACTTAGGCCTATCAACTATACATCAGATCAACTCTATAAGATCATCTAACAAATTTGATCTTTCTATTATAAGTTCTTGTACTTAAGATCGACAAATTATTATTAAAGACTGTACAAAACTTATTGGTATAATTATACATTAATTATTTTCATCATCAAATCATCACGATTAATCATGCAAACTCCAACACATTTAGTTATAATTATGAGAAATAATTATTTTAATTTTATTTAAGTTTGTAATGCCATTTTATATTAGTGTTTATGTTGACAAAATTTGTTTGAAATTCTAATCCAAATAGAACTATGAAACTTAAGGTTTAATAAGATTTAATTTAGTTATAAAAATTAGTTAGTAATGAATTTCCTATAAATTTTAACTAATTTTACAATTATTATGTTTAAAAAAATTCACTATATTACTAATACAATTAATTGTATAATTTAGTAAAATTTTAAGTTTTAATGAATTTAATTTAGTTAGGAATGAAATTCACCATTAATATTAATACAGATAAATCATGTGATATGTTAAGAGTTTTTTTCAATATTTTAATATCTTAAAAAGAATTGTAATAACAGAATCATCCTACATAAAGTTTGTTAAGAAATTGTGATTAAAAAATTTGTAATAAAATTGGCAGAACCAAAAATAAAAATTCTTTTAGAAGTTCCTTCGCCTATAACCAAAAATTGGTGAAACTAAATTTTTAATTTTAATTATATTGTTGATAAGAAATATGAATATTTTAAAATTTAAATAGTATTTAATTGATGTAAATTTGAATAGTACTTATATTAATATGAATAGGAAAACTGAACCAAAACTTTGTGAAACCAAACCAAGTTTATGCTTTTAATTATATACTCCCTCCGTCCTCAAAAGGATGATTAAATGTAGACTTTTTTTAATTTTTTTTTTGCTAGTTAAAGGTACAATTTTTTTGTCACCAAAAGAATGAGAAAAGGTAAATAGAGTGAAGGATAAATATGTCATTTAGTGAAGTCCATTAGTATAAAAAAATAAAAATATTCACTACTCATCACTTTATATAATTTTGTGAAATTATTAAAGATAAATTTAATTTTTTTCTATTTTTTTTTAATATATATGAAAAATATATATAAAAGACTTTATCTGGCAGCAAAGCCCATCTCTGAAGTTTATGTTTGGCAATTACTGTGTATAAGATTTGCCAACAAAGAAATGTTGGATTCCATACCAACACTTCCATGCCTGTTAGAGTTATCATCTCTGATATTCTTCAGTCCATCAAATTAAAGGCTCTCTCTCGTCTACAACATTTTGTAAGTGTCCCATCGTGAGCAACCGGCTTCCTTAGCTTTTTTGTTTGTTATTCTATGCTTTCTTCCATGTTTCTAGCTTGTAGTAGTAATGTCACTATAGCATGAACACATTTTGTTGTGTTTAGAATATGAGAATTAATTTTATACAGACTTATAAACTAGTGTTTGTACGATATTCAATAGGAATTAGATAACTTTATATTTTTAGAGAAAATCAGATGAGTTTTGATTCTTTTAATAGATTATGTAAATATTATTTACCATGTAAAATTCATTTAATAATTTTAACACAATCAAAAGTCTTTGATTTTCTCTTAAATTGTAGAGTTAACAGATTTCTATTGGATGCTGTAAAAACACTAGTTTACATGCAGTCTCTATAGAATTTATTCTCTCAAAAGATACTTCCTTCGTCCTCAAAAAGATGAGCAAAGTATAAATTTCACCCGTATTAAGAAAATCAAAAGTGGAGGAAATAGAGTAAATAAAGTTCTAAATTTATTCTTGCTTCTTAGTGGTCTCACAAGATTCATAAAGTAACGAGTAATTTTAATTTTTTTTATACTAATGGACTCTATTAAATAACACAATAACCATTCACTTTATATATTTTATCTCAAATAAAAATAATTGTATTTTTTTTGAGGACGGAGGGAGTATTTCTTTGGGGTATGCTCATATATGCCTTTGAATATTAGTTTTATTTTTATACCCTTATTAATTTAACAAAAAAATAAAATAAAAAATGCACCATTATTTTTGCGATCTAGATTTTTTTTTAATTAAAATATAGGTCGCAAAAAATAAAACTTTCAAATTTACCTTGCAAATTGAGGAATGTGAAACCATTCCCATCCATTATGACTTTTCACGCAAAACAAAGCCTTCCCAAGTCTGTTAAATATTTGGAATACATTTGAAATTCGTCGGTACTCTGAGAATGCAAAGCTCCCCTAACTCGCCCGATTTCAAGATCGGGCAGCGAGTCCACTCGGCTGGAGACTGCCGGCGAATCGGGACAGTGAAGTATGTTGGAGCAGTGGAAGGCTATTCCGGGAACTGGGTGGGCATCGATTGGGACAATGATGGAGATGGCAAGCACGATGGATCCATTAATGGGGTTCGCTATTTCCAAGCTAAATCCCCAAATTCGGCTTCTTTTGTCCGCCCACAAAATTTGAGCTCCGGCATTACTTTATTACAGGCTCTCGAACTCCGGTACCGGTCCATTTCTACTAAAGAAGAAGAAGGTATTTACTGTATCTCAGTTGACATTAACATATACATGTTGTTTGAACATTATACTAGTGAGTTAATTTTCACCAAGACTGAACTTGTTTGTTTATTTGGAGTCTGGAGTTAGTGGTTTTGAAAAATCTAAAAAAATACAAACTTCATAGGTATAAATATTATAAGGGGGAAACAAAGTGGAATCCTGAATATAAGAAAAGTAAAATCAATGGGATAATTAGAAAGTTCCATAGAGTTGTTTCTATTTTGTGGGGTTTATCTTTCCTATCTAGGATATAATAGATTATTAGTTTTAGTATGACAAAGACTATATAGTATATACAGTGTACCCGAGAATAGAAGTGATGGTAAGAGGTTAAATGGTGTTTAAAGTGGATAAATTAGGACAATCATGACAGTTTGTTATTGACACTTGTTACTTTGGTTGAGTTTGTTTTTTTTTTTTTTTGTTTTAGGAGGGTGGGGGTACATGTTGGGATAAGGGGGTTCTTTCTGCGGTGTATATGTACAAATAATGACTTGGGTTCCAAAGCCTCATAATTTGGCACCTCAAATAACAATTTGTAATTTGAATATGATCATCATGCCTTTTTAGTAAGTACTAATGGCGGATTATGTTAGATTGTCTCCGATAACCCACTCCATATAATACATATGTATTGTTTATGATGAGGATTGTAATGTTTTAAAGCATTAAGCTTTTCGATCACATGCATTGAATTGGTAGTGGTTCTAAAATTTGGTTCAAACTCAGGGTCTTTGGCATGATCTTTGATTGCTGGTTGTAGCAGCAAGCCAGCAATCTATCCTTTTTTACACGTTTTTTTTTTTGGGGGGGGGGGGGGGTGGGGGGGAAAGAACTTTCCCCTCCTAAAAAAACTCAATATTTCATCATGAAGTATGATGTCATTATGAAGTATGATGTCACAAATAATTCTATTACTGTTCTAATTCTCGCTACTATTAAATTTGAGTTACAGGCAATAAAATTCTAACCATTGCCTTGAAAATTAGAGGGTGTGATTTTTTGGACCTTTCGCTTTTTAGTGTCTGATTTTTTCTACTGCATGTTTTGCTATGGTCTTTTTTCTTCTGACTTTCCTTAGTGTAGATATCATAAGTTAATGAAGCTTGGCATATCTGAATATCATGCCTTGTTCTGTTGCAGATGAAATGTATGTCTTTTTTTTCCTGCAAGCAACAAAAGAGTATCTGTCCAGCTCTTGGGCAAAGATAAAATTCAAGACAAGCTGAATCGATTTGAAGAGTTGATAAGTGCATCACTGTACTATTTAGGAGTTAGCTCTTCTGGACCTCCTTCTCAAATCAGTGCCGCTGTACCAAGTTAGCTAATTGCCTTTTTATTCAACTTGTCTTCTTACAATTTCATTGCAACTCCCATCATTCACTATTTCTGGAGATGTCTATTTTTTATTAGTTTGCGCTGTTAAAGGATCTTCAAATTTGGTTGTGATGAACTGATGATGTCAAATCGTGGATGATAGTATGATACACTCTTGGACTAGATTCCTAGACCTACTAAACCTTCCATGACAAGTATTGTAAACCTAGTTCTGTTGAATCCACATCAATTAGCACACTACATTCTTGTGCATACTTGGCTGATATTCAAAACTTAAAATTAGCGGCACAACATGAGAATCTAATTTCATCTTTGTTACAATTATTGTTTTACTAGACAAAAGAACTGCTGGATATCATATTGCTGATCAATTTTCCCTATTCCGTTTTGTGTTTCAACATGTCCTCTTATGAAATCTTATTCCAATCATCTTTAATGACTCAAACACTATTGTTGGCCTTATTTTGAGTTGCTAGATGATTCTCAGTGTTGGTTACATTTGGTGCTTCTGTCATTTGCAGATCTAAAGGAGCTTGATTTGACTGGAAATCTGCTTTCAGAATGGAAAGTATGTTTTTGTGCTGCAAATGAATACGTGTCATCATGGTGCATTAGTAGTTGAATTCAATCATATTTAACTGAAGATATTACACATCATTTTCAACTTCAAGTATATGAAAGTGAAGATTCTACTTATTAAATTTTATATGTATCAAGTAGTTGCTTTTGTAAATAATATGTATTCTGCTTGTATGACCTTCACCTTTTGTGTTCTCTTTTTATATATATAATTTTAATTTTAATGGGGACACCACTACCATTTGGGTGTGCATTTGGTAAACCCTGTCCCCAAGGTACACTATGAAGTTTTGAACCAATAACCTGTACCTATTAGAGACACCTATTATGATGCCCACTGCCACTTGTGTAAACCCTTGGGTTTATTTAACCTTAACTTAGAATCAGTTTAGAACTTGTGAATGCAAAAGTTATTTTCTTCCCTTGGGGAAGTGGCCTTCTGTTTGCTTCTTTTGTTATATATGTTTTTTTGTTATTGTATTTTATATTTCTCTTTTGCTCATTTGTTTTTTTGTTTTGCTAATTTAAACACACGCACACCACACCACTCGAACCCCCAACCTCATGGTTACCATGGGTTGGGTCATACAACCCGGGCCAATGGCCTTCGGTGTTTTGCTCATTTGTTTCCTTGGATGTGATTAAAGTATTTTGATTTTGTCCTGTTAACCTGTGGCCTTGGTACACTGTGCAATTTTGTTTGAAGTCATGATATTTTTCTTCATTGTTTTTACATATTTATTTTTTGGTACAAAAAGTTGATTATTAGAAACGGCTGCAGTGTGCATGTTTTTATAACATGTGAAATACAGTTCTAGACTTTGTGTGGTGAATAAACATTCATATTTATCTACATAGGCTAAAAGTATGAACGATATACTTGAATTCAGATTTTAAAAACAAGCATATGTAATAATCATGTTGATGAAAAAGATATAATTTTTTTCTATGATAAATATAAAAGGCAAATATCTTGTTACAGTAATTGAAATAACAGGATGTTACCACCAAGCATTGGCTTGGATGGTATCACCAGGCTTTGCTATAGTAAAGACCTGGGTTCAAATCCCCCTCCCCATGTGGTTGTGTAATGAATTAATAGTACCCCGCCCCAAAAAGAAAAAGGAAAAAAGAAAGGAATTAACAGGATGTTCTCTGCTTTGAGAAATTTTACAATTCATGCTAGTGGATGGTGATGAGGACATCCATAATCCAGAAACCCATGACACAACCAGAGAAGACCCATTGCAATTGCCACTTGGACCCGTTACTAGAGCTCGAGCTAAAAACCTTCAAAGACGGACTTAACGGGATGATCCGTGAACTATGGAACGAGGTTGGATCAAGTATAGAAGTTATGGAGGTGGAGTCCAAACGTATGAAACCTGTAAACATGTTACGAATGGACGTGGCGATCAAAATGAGGAAAGAAAACAGTTTGCATGGTACAGGCTAGCTCGCCCCGGCGAGGTTTTCCAGGCCAATTTTCTCGCCCCGGCGAGGTTTTTTCAAGCCAAATCTCTCGCCCCGGCGAGAATTTCCAGCACATTTCTCTCGCCCCGGCGAGAACCTCCTGGATGCAATTTGTCATTTTTTGACTTTCTTGATTTTCGAACCTTCTTTCATCCAAAACATGATATCAGTATTTAGGTTCAATTACATGTGTTATGATTGCTATATTTCAACATTTGTGTGCTTGTATTTCAATAAGTGTGTGCTTCTAGAAGCTTCTAGTTTGTTTCTAAAACTAGTATAAATAGGTGCTATTGTAAACTTGAATTGATAACCAATTTTCAGCATTATCAATATTATTGTGAGTTTGTTTCTCTACTTGTGGTTCTTTGAAGAATTCCTAAGTGTTCCTTAGTTCTCTTTAGAGATTCATAATTGACTTATCATACAACCATTCATAGTTGTGTGTGGCGTCTTCTATCGCATCAATCGTCGATTGTACCGAGATTACCGCTTCAATATAAGCGAGGGGTCGAAGTGTCGTTGGTGTCCATCCTACGCAAATTTCATTTGCAAGCAATTGTACCAAGATTACCGTCTACATATAGGCGAGGGGTTAAGGTGTTGCAAGCTATCCATCTTATCAACTTGTTAGAAACGATCTGGGCGACGACCACCTCACGCAAGCGTGCCGTGGAGTCTATCATTTGGTATCAAAGCTAAGTTTCCTATCAAGTTACTTATTTTTACTTTTGTTGTTGAATTATAGTAAAAAAAAAAACAAAAAAAAAACAACTGCATAAAATATATAGCAGAAAATTTGTATTGTTGAATTGCTACTATTGGGATTTTCATTTGCAAGAATCATATTTGGCGTTTGGAATTCGTGTGGAGAGTCGTACTTCTATATTGTATTCTTGATAAGTTATTATTGGATTGTAATTAGAGAATTGAGGTAATATTTGTTAGAATTCAAAAAGAACCTATTAGTGAGAACTACGAGCGGAAAAAGGCAAGAGTAGTAAGTTTAATAGAGGGAAAAAGCCTAATTGTGTGATACACGAGCGTTTCCTAATTGTGTGATATATTGTTTGAGTGAAACACGCGAGGGAGTGGTGAGGAACTTGTTTTCTACTAATCTTTGTTTTGCAGGAAATATGTCTAACACAAGAGATAAGACAATCGAAAATGAACCTTCTACATCGAATTTTGACCCAAAACTCATGATGGAGGCTATGATGAAAGAATTTTCTAGACAGTTAGGAATGACTATGGAGCAAGTGCATGATCGCATCGATCAATTGAGTGACACTCGAGGGGAACAAACTCAAATCCCTCCGGGTGGGCGCCCAAAAGGAAAGACCCAACAAAAGGAAGCAAGGCTAGAGGAGACAAATTACTATGATGAAAGGTTTAGTGAGGAAGAAGATCGAGAAACTGACTTTATCCTTAGGAGACATTTTGCAAAGGATAGAGGCGGCCGAAATCGAGAGGATAACAATCTCGATAGCATCAAGATGAAAATTCCCACATTCCAAGGCAGAAGTGACCCCGAGGCATATTTAGAATGGGAAAAGAAAATGGAGTGGATCTTTGATTGTCACAACTACTCGGATCTCAAGAAAATTAGAATTGCAGCTACTGAATTTTCAGACTATGCAGTTACTTGGTGGGATCAATTAATGACCAGCCGAAGGAGGTGCAGAGAATGTCCCATAGAGACTTGGGCAGAAATGAAAGCTGTAATGAAAAAGAGGTTTGTCCCAAGCCACTATTATCGAGATCTGTTTCGAAACTTACAAAATTTGAGACAGGGAAACAAAAGTGTGGAGGACTACTTCAAGGAAATGGAAATGCTAATGTCTAGAGCTGACATCGACGAGGATAATGAGGCAATCATGGCCCGATTTTCAGCAGGTTTAAATTGGGATATTGCAGATTTGGTGGAACGTCAACATTATGTGGTATTGGAAGACATGGTGCGCATGACTATCAAAATAGAGAAGCAACTTAAGAGGAGAGGTGGCCAGCGAACAAATCCTACCACAGGTTCATCATGGAAACCCAATAATGTGAAGCGTGAGGAAAAGCCAACTGTTTTCAAACCAAAGCCAGAAATCAAGCAAGGAGCGGCTACTCAAGTAGTGCAAGGTAAAACTAATACACCTTCTACTAGTCGTAATCGAGATACTGTATGCTTTAAATGTCAAGGCAGGGGACATATTGCAAATCAATGCCCAAATCAAAGAACTATGTTATTGCTTGATAATGGAGAATTGGAAACCGAGGAAGAAGATAGTGACAATGACATTATGCAATCATTGGAGGAAGATAGAGAGGTTGCTATGCATGGCGAAGTGTTGGTTACACGGAGAATGCTTAGTACACAGGTAAAAGAAGAAAGCAGCGAGCAAAGAGAGAATCTATTTCATACTAGATGCATGGTAAATGGTAAGATCTGTTGTGTTGTAATTGATGGTGGGAGCTGTACAAATGTGGCAAACATCACAATGGTGGAGAAATTGGGACTTACAACATCCAAACATCCTCACCCATACCGATTGCAGTGGCTCAATGACAGCGGCGACATTAAAGTTACCAAGCAAGTATCAGTGCCGTTTACAATTGGGAAGTAAGTTGATGAGATCCTTTGTGATGTAGTTCCTATGCAGGCAGGTCATCGGCGAGTAAAACACGATGGTTTTACTAATGAATACTCTTTTGTTCACAATCAAAGAAAAGTTACCTTGTGTCCTATGTCACCAAAACAGGTGCATGAGGATCAAATACACTTGCAGAGAGATCATGAAAAGAAAACAAAAGAGAGAGAAAAAAAGAAAGAAGAGAGAAAAACAAATATTTTTGCAAAACGGAGTGATGTAAGGCGAGCTTTGGATTTTAAGAAGCCAATGATTGTACTTCGGTATAGAGAGGCGCTTTTGAATACTAACGCTAATAAAACTTCATTGCCTAGTGTTATTTCTACTCTTTTGCAGGATTATCAGGATGTATTTCCCGAGGAGCTTCCCCAAGGATTACCACCAATTCGGGGAATTGAACATCAAATTGACTTTGTCCCTGACGTGACCATTCCAAATCGCCCAGCATACCGAAGCAATCCCGAGGAAACGAAGGAATTGCAAAGGCAAGTTGACGAGCTAATGGACAAGGGGTTTGTGAGGGAAAGCATGAGTCCATGTGCGGTTCCAGTTATTTTAGTACCTAAGAAAGATGGGAAGTGGCGTATGTGCATTGATTGTCGAGCGGTAAATAACATCACGGTAAAATATCGGCATCCCATTCCTAGGTTAGATGACTTGTTAGATGAATTGCATGGATCTTGTGTGTTTTCTAAAATTGATTTAAAGAGTGGTTATCAGATTAGAATGCATGAAGGAGATGAATGGAAAACTGCTTTTAAAACAAAATATGGGTTATATGAGTGGTTAGTCTTACCTTTTGGTTTAACTAATGCTCCTAGCACGTTCATGAGATTAATGAACCATGCTTTGCGTTCCTTCATTGGGAAATTTGTAGTTGTCTACTTTGATGATATCTTGATCTACAGTAAGGATTTAGGTGAGCATGCATTGCATATAAAATCTGTCCTAGATGTGCTTCGAAAGGAAAAATTATATGCTAATATGGATAAATGCACATTTGGTACGGATCGAGTTGTGTTTCTTGGCTTTGTTGTCAGTGTGCAGGGAGTGCAAGTTGACGAAGAGAAAATAAGGGCAATCCGAGAATGGCCAACTCCTACGAATGTTAGTCAAGTTCGTAGTTTTCATGGACTCGCGAGTTTCTATAGACGGTTTGTAAGGAATTTCAGCGAAGTCACAGCACCACTCACCGAAGTTATCAAAAAGAGTGTAGGATTCAAGTGGGGTGATGCACAGGAAAAAGCGTTTAATTTGATTAAAGAAAAATTAACTAACGCTCCTTTACTTGTATTGCCAAATTTCACTAAAACCTTTGAAATTGAATGTGATGCTTCAGGTTTAGGCATTGGAGCTGTGTTAATGCAAGAAGGAAAGCCAGTGGCATATTTCAGTGAAAAATTGAGTGGAGCAGCTTTGAACTATCCTACCTATGACAAGGAGTTATATGCTTTGGTTCGATCATTGGAAACTTGGCAACATTACCTGTGGCCTAAGGAATTTGTGATTCACACGGATCATGAATCATTGAAATATTTGAAAGGCCAACACAAGTTGAACAAGAGACATGCACGATGGATGGAGTTCATCGAGACATTTCCATACGTCATTCGCTATAAGCAAGGTAAGGAAAATGTCGTGGCCGATGCTCTTTCGCGAAGGTATGTGTTGGTAAATACTCTTGACACAAAATTACTTGGTTTTGAACAAATCAAAGAATTATATGATAATGACCATGATTTCTGTGAAGAGTTTAAAAATTGTGAAAAGAATGTTGTGGGTAAGTACTTCAAGATGGATGGATTCTTGTTTCGTGAGAATCGGTTATGTATACCTGCTTGTTCTTTGCGTGAGTTATTGGTTCGAGAATCACATGGAGGTGGTTTGATGGGACATTTTGGTGTTGATAAGACCTTATCTGTGATAAAAGAACATTTCTATTGGCCTCATATGAAACGAGATGTGGAAAGAATTTGTGATAGATGCATTACATGTCGTCAAGCTAAATCTCGTGTTCAACCCCATGGGTTATACACACCATTGCCTATTTCGAGTGAACCTTGGATTGACTTGTCTATGGACTTTGTATTGGGTTTACCTAAATCTAAGCATGGTCATGATTCTATATTTGTGGTTGTGGACAGGTTTTCAAAAATGGCACACTTTATCCCATGCCACAAGACTGATGATGCATCCCATATTGCTGATTTATTCTTTAGAGATATTGTGCGGTTGCATGGCATGCCCCGAACAATTGTTTCGGATAGAGATGCTAAGTTCTTGAGCTATTTTTGAAAAACTTTGTGGTGTAAACTAGGAACTAAACTGATGTTTTCAACTACTTGTCATCCACAAACTGACGGTCAAACGGAAGTAGTAAATAAGACTCTATCTGCTTTATTGAGGTTTATCATTAAAAAGAATATTAAGCTTTGGGAAGAGTGTCTACCACATGTTGAGTTTGCTTATAATAGGTCTGTTCACTCTGTTACTAAATTCTCACCTTTTGAAATTGTGTATGGTTTTAATCCTTTAACACCCTTGGATTTGTCACCATTACCTGTTTCCGAGTATACTAACATTGATGGCAAAAACAAAGATGATTTTGTTAAGCAGATACATGAGAAGACAAGACTCAACATTAAGAAGAAGACGGATCAATATGCCAAACAGGCCAACAAGGGTCGGCGTCAAATAATCTTCGAACCCGGGGATTGGGTATGGCTACACATGCGTAAGGAAAGATTTCCTGCTCAAAGGCGTTCGAAACTACTCCCGAGAGGAGATGGACCATTTCAAGTGCTTGAACGCATTAACAACAATGCGTACAAATTGGACTTACTCGGTGAGTATACTGTTAGTGCAACTTTCAATGTTTCTGACCTAAGCCCGTTTGATGTAGGTGAAGATTTGAGGACAAATCCTTTTCAAGAGGAGAGGTATGATGAGGACATCCATAATCCAGAAACCCATGACACAACCATAGAAGACCCATTGCAATTGCCACTTGGACCCGTTACTAGAGCTCGAGCTAAAACCTTCAAAGACGGACTTAACGGGATGATCCGTGAACTATGGAACGAGGTTGGATCAAGTATAGAAGTTATGGAGGTGGAGTCCAAACGTATGAAACCTGTAAACATGTTACGAATGGACGTGGCGATCAAAATTAGGAAAGAAAACAGTTTGCATGGTACAGGCTAGCTCGCCCCGACGAGGTTTTCCAGGCCAATTTTCTCGCCCCGGCGAGGTTTTTCCAAACCAAATCTCTCTCCCCGGCGAGAATTTCCAGCACATTTCTCTCGCCCCGGCGAGAACCTCCTGGATGCAATTTGTCATTTTTTGACTTCCTTGATTTTTGAACCTTCTTTCATCCAAAACATGATATCAGTATTTAGGTTCAATTACATGTGTTATGATTGTTATATTTCAACATTTGTGTGCTTGTATTTCAATAAGTGTGTGCTTCTAGAAGCTTCTAGTTTGTTTCTAAAACTAGTATAAATAGGTGCTATTGTACACTTGAATTGATAACCAATTTTCAGCATTATCAATATTATTGTGAGTTTGTTTCTCTACTTGTGGTTCTTTGAAGAATTCCTAAGTGTTCCTTAGTTCTCTTTAGAGATTCATAATTGACTTATCATACAACCATTCATAGTTGTGTGTGGCGTCTTCTACCGCATCAATCGTCGATTGTACCGAGATTACCGCTTCAATATAAGCGAGGGGTCGAAGTGTCGTTGTTGTCCATCCTACGCAAATTTCATTTGCAAGCAATTGTACCAAGATTACCGTCTATATATAGGCGAGGGGTTAAGGTGTTACAAGCTATCCATCCTATCAACTTGTTAGAAACGATCCGGGCGACGACCACCTCACGCAAGCGTGCCGTGGAGTCTATCAGATGGTTGATTCTCTCTCTTGCGACTCGTACTTGTAAAGCATACTCCTATGTAATTGGTTATCTCATATCTGCATGACTCATGCGCGTGTATGCTTCTTTCAAACTGGTTTTGTGAACTTTAGGTGCTAGAAGCTGGATAACCACTCTCTTGTTGGGTTTTTGTTTTCTTGCAGGATGTTGGCACCATCTGCAACGAGTTACCAGCTCTTACAGCTCTGAACCTATCCTACAATATAATGTCGCATGATCTCATTGGATTGCCCCAACTGAAGAACATTCGCATTTTAGTTTTGAACAATACTGGCTTAAACTGGGAGCACGTAAACCATCATGTTTTGTTCATTTCTTCCTCTCTTTACTTTAGATAATGTTAGATTAAGGGTTACTTTTTCAAACTGGCAGGTTGAAGTACTTCAAGAATCACTTCCAGTAATTGAAGAGCTACATCTGATGGGAAACAGACTGAGGGAAATACAGGTCTTTACACTTTCTTTAGTAGTCATAAATGATAAATTTCTTTTAGGCAGACAGTGACGTATTCAATTCCTATTTGAAAGCTATGAAGTATGTTATGGTTTGTAGCTGAGGAAGTTTAATTTTTTTTTCATGTAATTTATATTACCAGATAATATGTACTTATAAAATTTTGAAATATAAACCCCCTGCCTTTTTTAGATTTTCTCCAAATCTGATTATTTGTACCAAATAAGCGAATCAAACATTTAACTTTTTATAATTGTGAAAAGAAATTTATTTTTTTAAAGGGTCAAGTCCTAATTGGTTTAGTATTAGTAAGAAATCTGATCTCAAAAATCTGATGCAAAATATAAGTTGAAGAAAATTCTGTGACATTTGCAGTAAGGAATCCGATCTCAAATATTCTGTTTGTAGATGCTTTCCTGTGTATGGTCATATTGCTATATGTAATATTTTGCTGTATAATTTGTTTTTACATTATCTAATGTATAAAATAATTTTTTTTAGACGTCTTCCACAACCGTCCAAGGATTTGATTCTCTGCGGCTTCTCAATTTGGAGGATAACTGTCTAACTGATTGGAATGAAATCGTGAAGCTTTCTCAGCTACAAAGGTATCTGAAAGAAATGTCTTCTTGCTTACCTGTTATTCTTATATTTTTTGAGTTGATAGAATGTGCTTTCTGCATTCAGTTTGGAGCAACTTCATCTGAACAAGAATAATTTAAACTACATACGGTACCCTGATACTGATGCAATACATAAACTGCTCGGTGGTTATGAATCAGTTGAGAAAAGTTACGTGCCTTTCCAAAATTTGCGTTGCCTTCTTCTAGGTAATTATAATGCTCCCTTCTTCTATGGAACTTGGTTCTGGTTGTTGTATTGAGTTATCACAGCTAATAACTTATTCCATACATTTCCAGGAGGCAATAACATTGGGGATCTGGCTTCTATTGACTCGCTTAACTGTTTTCCTCGATTAGTGGTAAGGCACCATTTGTTTATTGCTAAAACTATACAATTCAAGTTTCAAATTATTTGCCCTTTACTGTTTCTATTGTGTAACTTTGGTGGCGTTTTGCTGTAAGCTTTTGTGATTGCCAAAGTTGTTTATGTTGGTTATCAAAATAACCTTACTATCTTTAATTCTTTATACTAGAAGAGATAAAATAGGCAAGGACATTGAAGCATTTTTACAAGTACAAGAATTATAAGATTGGGAACTTTTCAATATATATATATATATAGAGCCCGGATCAAGAGCAGACCGGTCTGCTAGCAGACCGGTCTTTAGCGACGGTTTTTCCGTCGCCTATACAATAGGCGTCTTTAGCGACGGTTTTTCCGTCGCCTATACAAATAAATATAGGCCTGAGCCACCCTACCATGTGGGACAACTGATACTGATGGTAACATCAGCTTACTCCAGCCTTCCTCCTCTAAAGCTTCGTATAAACTTTGTGTGTGTTGGGGGTAGAGATTGGAGAGGAGTTTTTTTCCCCTTTCTTCCGAGTAGATTTCATCATTGATCAATGGGCTCTTTGCTGGTTGTTGTTCTTATTTGACAAGGATATAAGGATTTCTGAGAATCCAGTAACTGAGCCAGGGAAAGGCGGCATCTCAAGATTCAGTTTGATTGCACGTTTAGCAAAAGTTCAAATTTTGAACGGGAGTGAGGTAAATTTTTGAAACTATATTGGGGGCCACTTATATTGTTCTCTAAGGTAAATTGAAGTTGATGCATCTTTGTTTTCTGCATATTTCAGGTTAGCCCTAGAGAAAGGAAGGACTCTGAGATTCGGTACTTTTTTATTTCCTGTGCTTTCACATTAATTCAGGCTTGAAATGAAATTCTTATGCAGGCATATACTTTGATGTAGACAGCCACTTGTATTTTGGAGGCCTTTTAGACTCCCACATATGTTATCTGTGCAATCTGTATCATGAACTTTTTGATTTTCTCTCGAGGCTTCCCTTGTTTTAAATAGTTTCCGGCTTGTAGATCTTATAATTTTTTCCTTTTCTTTTAGTTATCAGGCTCTTATTCTTAGTTCTCTACAGGTCAATTTATTGTCTGCGACATTTGGTTTTTGATCATAACATAACATAATGTCCATGTCCTATAATTTAATAGATGTTAGGTAACAATTAACTTTAATTAGGAAACACTGGCTTTTCTAGAGGTGATGTAGGAAAGTGCAAAAGCCAACCTCCTAGTGATTATGACTTAACCTAAATACCTAATTTAGAACCTGAAATGGTGTGTGAAGTGACCGTGCCTTAAAGGAAGAAACCCAAGGTCGAATGTACGCACTTGGGGTCAAGTTTATCTATCTTAAATAAAGTCTAAGGCAACAGTAAAAAGCTCATTTTGGTGCTTCTTAATTTGGTGTTCTTTGATTAAGTGTTTATTTGAGATGCTAAAGCTTTAAGATGGCTTATTAAGTTAGTCCAAAGGGGTAGAAGTTGTGAATTAAGTAGACTTGATAGGCTAATGCTCTGGTATAATGGTATTTATCAGAATTTCTAGGTTTAAAGAGTGGTCTACAGATAATTTAGGGAATTTTGAGGAACAGATGAACTGGGTTGCTTAACCAAATTCAAGGTATTTCAACAATTGTCAAAGGCCTTCTCGTGTTGCTTAGTCTATTTCATGTGAACTACTCTGTCTGTTGGCAAGCCTCTTTCTCAATAAGTGTGAGAACTTGCACCAGCGATTTTTCTTTTGAATTTTAATCTAAGATAAAAGAATATTATTTTATTCAAGAAAAGAGACCGTCCAATCCCTTTATAAACTTGATAAATTAATCGCGGTTACCATGTATTAGTTATTAATGGGAGGTTATCCGTTATCCATGTTCATTCACGCTTCAAGGTTGCATGAAATGTGTTGGGCATCTTCTTTACTTCCAAGCTCCACAAATGTCATAGTGTGAAGTGACTTAAGTTGGCTAGTCTCACCTAATGCTTTCCGTGGACTTTGTCTATTGAGAGTACGGAATCTGCATTTGACTTGATTATTCTAGACATGTTGAGCAACACGCTACAGAGCTATACATGATAACAACAATAAATGTCGATGATAAACTTACAAGGAGAATGAAAAGAAGGGAGAAATAAGATGATGAGAACTCCAATAACTGATATAGGTTGCCTTTATTTTTACAAGTAACAAATGTAGTTTTAAGCATGCTGCTTAGTTTTCTCCAACACTTGAATGTTGACTCCTTGGCTATTGCATCAGTTTCTTTTGTTTGCTAAACTTGTTTTTCCATTTTCAAAAGCAAGAACCAACTTCAGTTTCAAGCCTCATTCGGGTAACTACTAACCCCAGCAATCTTCCTTGCAGTTATGTGCGCTTAGTGATGTTGAAGTTCCATGGCAACCTGGAAGAAATAAAGCAGCTGCATCCCAGGTAATTTGATCTTGTTAAATATTTCTTCACGTTCTTATTTTTTGTATAATAGGAAATTTTTACAGGAAGTTATTTTGAGGGGAGCAATTTTACTGCTGAATAGATATAAATAATGCATGGCACACCATTAAGGAATTTTGACATTACCTCTTAGTGGGACTCACAGGTTGGCAAATGGCACCAAGCAAAATATACTCCCTCTTTTTCACGAAAAGAGTCTCATTTGCATAAAAAATATGTTCCACAAAGTGTCCTCTTTTTATTGATAGTAGTATAAAATGACACTATTTCCTCGAGCTTGCTATCATAATTTCATTATCATGCCATCACTATTACACTAACAATTTTCTATTTCAAGGGTAAACACAGAATGAAAATACAGCCTTAATGTTTGCAAATTTTGCACATGGATTTATTTTTGTGGAACATAGAGAGTATATTTCATCTTGCTAACCAATCACATAGGGCTGGAATAAAGTTTGTTTTTGGCACTGTAGAATTCCTAGTCCTAGGTGGAGGACCTGTTGGTGCCACCTAAAGCATAGTAAATTTTTTTTTTGCCTGTCTGGTACTTGCTTTCAGACTTTTCTAGGTTCGGGTGACTTGGTATAGCTAATTCCATTAACATTTTAGAGGTGAACCTTAAAATATCTGTGTTTGTCGTTACATTCAATATAAAACAAATATTGACGATTGCCCACTTCTTATGTCTTTTAATATGTCTGCAGGTTCTCTGAGCTTAAAGTATTTCATGGAATTGAGGACGAAAGGCCATCAAATGGAGCAGCAGGCCCTCAGAAAATGGCTTCAGGGCTTATTTGTATGTACTTAACTTTTGCAATTAGCTTTTCAAAGACTAATGGTATAAATTTTGCTATTATTTGATATGCTTTATTCAGCTGTCACTTTGAAGTGTGTTGGAGCATCAATTGGTGAAAAGCCCCCAATGACAAAGAAGCTTCCAGCGACCACCACGGTAATATGCCTATTTTCTCTAAGCATGTCTCATTCTGGTTGTGTTTTCAAATTTATGCTCATACAAATATATATATATATATATATATATATGTATTCTGGATTTAGGTGGGAAAGCTGAAGATTCTTTGTGAGAGCTTTTTCAAGTTGAAGTCCGTCAAGCCTATACTGTTTCTTCAAGAAGAGGTTAGCGTTAACATCTTATAGCTAGTGATAAAAAAAATTGACTCTGAAATTGTGACGACTTTGGTGTATGACCGTAGAAAACTGCTGCATCTAGTGGTCATTCTGATGTACTGCTAATCTGATTAACAATTTTGTTGGTCAATCTTTGAATACTGTTTCCCATTTCGCCTAGTTTCTTCTAAATTGCCTGGGGTTGTTGAAGAAAGAACTAGTGTAGTTTTTTCGATGTAGAAGAGTATTATTGCATTAGCGTCTGGGTAAAAAAGAGTTATTTCAATTTGCAGGGTTCCCCGTTGCCGACATTGCTTGATGATGATATGGCTTCCTTGATTGATGTTGGTGTTGGCAACGAGTCCACCATTCTGGTAGATGAAGAGAGCTGATGTGAATCCCAGAATGTGGACTCATTGGGCCAGGCAGCAAAGCAAGCAAGAGATTTATGTCAACTTTGCTGATGAGTTACGCTTTGCTGTGTTTTGTTTATTATTGCGATCTTATGCATTTAGAAAACCTGAGTTTCAAAATCATGGAGTTCCATTCTTGTCAATATATGGACTTCAAGCAGCAGGAAATCTGCTTATTTGGTGTTGTACAAGAAATTGTTTGCTTAATTACTGATGAACAATGCAAAGAACTTTCCCTATTCTCCTCCTGCAAGGCTTGCTCTTCCTTGTGTATACTATTATGATTTTATGTATTTAGGGTACGTGGTAAGTTTCACAATCAATCAATGAGTTTTAAATAACATAGACCTCAAGCAGCAGGAAATAAGCTTATTCTGTGTTCTACGAGAAATTGGTTGCTTAATTACCTAATTTCCTCCAATCTGGGCAGCCTTTATTTGGACAATTCAAGGTGCCTTCCCTCTCCTACTTTTGATGCTTTTTTTAAAAAATAATATATATATATATATATATTATTATTATTTTCTAGGTGGTTATTTTTATTAGCATAAAAACTTCATTAGATGAAAGAACAGCTAAATATTTATTTAATCTTTTTTCTTATAAAGAATTTTGAAGCTGAAAAAAAATACGAAAATGTGTAAAAATATATTTGGTGATGAAAATTGGACCGTGCGCAGCGTACAGCTCTAATGCCAAAAGGTCAATTACTCGCCATATATAGTATACATATGAGCCATTTATTTATGAGTAAATCTTAACTTATTAATAACTTACAAACAAACTCGTAATTACTGAAGACAATTAAATGAGTAACTGTGACCTCAATCTTATAATAATATATCTAATTGTCGTCCATTAATTATTAATTTGTTTGTAAATTATTAGTATGTTAAAAAATTTCTTTATTTTTAATGCAAGAACTTTACAAATCAAACCTGAAGACTACACTTCTTTTAATTTCATGCCTTTTCTTTGCCTCATTCGACAAAAACAAAACTTTTGCTAGCTTAAGCTGATGATACTTTTGATTCATTCCAAATTATAAGATTATTGTTGTCTTTTAAATTCAATTTAAAATATTTGCAAACTCAAAATTGAGATAATTCATTAAAAATTATGAAATAATAAATCTTACACTGAATAGTACTTTTTGGATAGTTTACAATATTCATCGTTATATTGACTAAAATTAAATAAATTCATGTCAATTTTGAGTTTGAAAATGTCTTAAGTTGACTTAAAAAAATCAATAATAATTCTATATTTTTTCAAAGGGTAAAAAGAAGCAGTAATGCCTGCGGTTCTGTCATATGCACTATGAGGTATTCTCTTAGATGAACTTAACTTTGTGGTTACCGTTATGTTTTTCTAATTATTGTGCACCTGCATTTACTGTAAGGAAACTAACTATTATGGCTTGATAATTATCGTACGTAGAGCGACTAAGAGACCCTTTGCCTTAGACATAAGACATAAGTTGCGACAAGTAGGATCCTTAATTTACCTTATGCATGAGACATAAGAATAGTGTCCTTTTTCCTTTGGCACTGGTCTTTGAACTCTTTGTTTGAGTCATAAAGTTTTCACCACCTTGAAAGTTAGAAAAAGTAACTTATAAGCTCATGTCCCAACTTAATTTATGTTTACCTGGCTCTCATGGTGCCTTATTTTTTTTTTAAAAAAAATTTGGTATTATTTGCATGTGCTTATAGTTCCTTAAAATAGATTGACTTTTTCCATTTTAAAGGACAAGGTGATGGGTACTTTACTAAAGCATGGAATTAGCATTCAAAAACTGAAGAGCATGTTCGATGGTTGATGATTTTACGAGCTGTCTCTCCCTCTTTCAGTGGATGGACAAGGTTATGGATACTTTACTAAGAGCATGCAATTATTCTTAAAACTGAAAAACACGCTTGGGGTTGATGATTTTATGAGCTGTCTCTCCCTCTTTCAGTGGATAGACAAGGTTATGGACACTTTACTAAGAGCATGCAATTATTCTTAAAACTGAAAAACACGCTTGGGGTTGATGATTTTACGAGCCGTCTCTCTCTCTTTTGGTGGATAGTTGTAGAAAGTAGCGAACACGTGTCTATAAATTTTAATAACTTCACTTATCGAATTATTATTATTATTATTCCTTACAAACTTCTTGCTCCATGGAGCTGAATCTGCTTTTGATCCACTCCAACTTACCTAAACAGAACTATGCCTTTTATCTTTGATAAAGTTCAGCACACACTCATGGGTCTGGATATCCTACACCTCAAGTCTTGTGGGAAGTCACAAAATTACGTTTGATTTGCCAAAATATTTGATGCAAACCCTGTGGTTCCCTTCAAATATTTGCTATAGACTGGAGAACACTAGTTGGTCCAGTGATCATAACAAGAAAGGTGTCCACTTGATGAGTTGGACACAGTTACGAAAAGGAAAATTAAGTCAGGGAGGTCATTCCATTAGAATTTGCAGAGATCACAACGTAGCCTGTTGTCCTAATTTGTTGGGAAAGTGAATACCAAATACCCCATCCAAGACCTTTTGACTTGAATTCATAAATCTGGGGCATCCTCCACATGGAGGGGAGTAATGATTTTAGGAGCTGAGTCTTCCTCTTCCAGCCTCCAGGCAGTAGTTGTAGAAAGTAGTGTCACATGTGTGTATCATTTTTATAGGCGTTATGCCCTATGGAACTGAATATGTTAGCGCAAGTTGAAAAGATAGGAATCTTAACCATACCTTAAATTTAGTCTTGATCTCCGAATACCAGTAGCATATTTGGAATATTGGATTACATAGAACAGGATTTTTTTTATTTTTTTTTAAAAAGAAACATTAAATATAAGGGAGACCTAACTCTTATGATGTGGGTGAAAACTTCTAGGCATAAAATGTTTTAAGATTGACTGTTACTGTTTTTTCCCATTAAACCCCTTTCAGTATTCAAAATAGTTTTTTTTTTCAAAGTTATATGTAACAGCTAAGGATATTATAGTTATCTGAAGTTTTTTTTTTTTTTTTTTGGGGGGGTGTTGGGGGGACATTCTAAGGATTATCTGCAGACTGCAAGTATATAGTTCAGTGTCATGTCATGTTCAGTCCCTAGATTTATATAGATCTTCAAGGCAAAAATGCCCTTCCTTTATATATTTATATAGTTTATGTGGACTATTTTCATTTTGTTGTGATAAGTTAGCAAATCTGACCATTCAATATTCAGCTATTCATCAGGAAAAAACCAGAGGAAGAACAGGAAAAGGAACGTAGGAAGAAACAACTTAGCTCTCATAACTAACTGATGGAAATGTTACAGTACAAGGCTTTATATGCTATTACATAAGCAATCCCAACTATTCTAAAAAAACTAATAAGAGAAAGACAGCTGACGTTGTGAACTATTACAACCATTTTGTGTTTTTATCTATTTGTATATTAAACACTAGTATGCTGCAAACATTGTTCCGGTTGAGCTTTGACATTGTATGTACAGCTTGATTAGCATTGATATATGTGCTTGATATGTAGGATTTGCATCTGCCTTGGAACAAAGTACTGTAGTATCTTCAATATGTTGCATTCATTGCCATCTTATTCAGGAAAGTAGGCTTTAAACAATAACATTGTTGAAGCTTCTATTCTAACTTGTGCAACAGTTATGTGGTTTCTAAGTTCCAATTGTGAGGATCTTTGGCTCAAATTTTGATGTTTGAGATGAATTATATTTCTGCCCCCTCATTTTTTTTTCTTATGATAAAACAAGCATCAGACATGATAGTTTGGTCGTAGCAACAGCCCTTCATAAACACTTCCGCATATTATTTGCTGAGTGGTTGTAATTTCGCTATCAAGTGGGCTTCCAGTAATTACTCTAATGTGTGTAGGTCCTTGTTCAGAACTCAACTGGAGTAGTTGCTGATTTTTGGCTAAAGATGTTGGAATGCTACAGAGAGTTACTTGAAGAACTAATAGCAAAGGTAAACATGCCTTTATTGACTCATGGAAAGCGTACCGGATACAAGCTTATCAAAGAAGTCTGAAGAATGTTGTACTGAGAAACACGCATCAGATACAGTTTTTTTTTTCTTTCTTTGTTATTTCTTCGCATCAGATAAGTTCACATTTAGTCATCTCATTAGATGGCAGATGATGATAGCCTTTTAAGTTGTTGATTTGATGAATTTCTTCAAATGGATATTGAGATTTGAAGATTTCCATTGCTAAATTTTGAGAAAGATATATGAGCTATAAAGATTTCTATTCATGAGAGATAAATTTTGCTAATTGATTTTAAATTTTCTGTCTACCTTTACTTCAGGTCATTTATAGCACTGTTCATTCATGCTGGTGATTCTCAGAGCACTCAGTTGTATCAAAGGAATCAAACATGGAACAATAAAATACTGTGTAGGAAAAGAAATAGGTACCTTCTCTAATGGGAAATTACCCAACCCCACCCCCCACCCCCCTCTCCCCCTCCTCGTCTACCCGTGCAGACAGGGATTAGGGAGTAATATAGATACTTTAACATAACCTTTGTGACAATGATACATGGCAAATTATCCCAATAGTTCTCAAACTAATAACAACCATATTATTGCAACTCTTATGATGAAATGTTGGCAGGATATGATTTTCTCGGTTTATAATCCCCACATTAATGTCATGAATCAAGTGATCTTAGGGGCACTTTGGGTCGCCTTTAGAGTTCTTCATGTCTCTATAACAAGGGCACTCATCTTTGTGATCATAAGTCCCTGAAGGCACACAATGACACTTCTTACAGCAGATTCCACAGTACTTCAAGCACCTATCCTTACGTCCCGCCTTGGAGCACCTCACCGCGCACTTGGAGTTGCAGAAACCCGAACCAGCAGCCATTGTCGCATCAATCAAGCAGCTCATGACTATAAGAGCCATAAGCAAGAAAGTTGCAAAGGTTGCCTTCATCTTTCTAGTCATATGTACCAAGTATATGTTATGTGTGGGAAAATAGGTTGATCAAAAGGCTGTATACATTTTAAAAGAATTGTGATTAAATGCGTTTATATATATATTTGGGGAGAGATCGATCCCAACAATAACAAGACAAGATAGAAAGTGTGAATGAAGTTCTTTATTTCATCCTGCTTAGAATTCCTTTTTAAAGTCTTAATATTTTGGAACCTTTGTATCACGTAACTTCTTGAGTCTAACCCTTGAAAGGTGTTTTGTATTACACTTTCAGGAGTGAGTGTGTATCAGAATGTAGTATAAATACCTTCTGTGACTCTAATCCTTGTATGTTAAATATCTTCTTAACGCTAGCTATATGAATCTTGCTATATATTTTTAAGTACTTTATCTAAATTACAAAAATTCTCTCATTTACATAAATATATATATATATATATATATGTGTGTGTTAATATATATATATATATATATATATATATATGTATGTATGTATGTATACAGGAATAGCACAAAAACGCGATCCATAAAGGAGTAACTGATTACTATTTATGGGTCACGTTTTTGGTGACTCAATTAGGATTGTTGTTAGCAAACTGCAAATAGGCAACGGAAATAAATACACGTGCACCACATGACCACATCCTCCAATTTCTCTGCAAATAGGCAAGGGAACTTGTAATATCCTTATTTTTATAGTCTTATGTACAAAAAAAGTTCCACGGAGTTATAATTGCAATGTATATTATTAATACACAAAATTAGGTAATATTATAAGATTGACCTACTATATAAAATATATCGTTAAAATATTACCAACCATAGGCGTAACTAGGAATTTGAGTGGGAGGAAGCTGAAAAATTTATGAAAAAATTTTAAGCACTAAAAAGTATTAATGTAATATTAAAAACATATAAATATATAATAAAAAGTTTTATATATTTTTAGTTTTAACATACATATAAATTCATTTATATCAAAGCACTTTTAATATTAGAGTAATGTTAAGGGTTTCAAAAAAAATTTCAAATACGTCTCAAGTACACGTTATTATTACATTTGTTCAATATTATGAATTTATGATGGATCCTAAGAATATTATTACATACCAATACAGTATACACATGCATATTTGAGATAATTTGAACGACTAAATTTGAGACACCTAATATTAACATTAATATTAAGTTTATTTATCCGACTTTAAAGCTAACTAAATTTTTTAATAGTAACCTTCTTTACCTACCTTTGAAAATTACAATTAGACTTTAAAATGCATTAAGAGTTGTTAATAAAATTTATATGTTATTTTAGGTATAAATCGTATAATATTTAAAATTTATATTCTCAAAATATGAGACCATTACTAAAAATTATTTATACATTAAGGGAGAGGTCAATAGTAATATTAACATAAAAATTACCTACTATATTATAAAGGGTTAGGGTTAGGTTAGGGTGGGTCCTTTTTAACTATGCTTCTGTTATCAACTATAACTATTTATGTAACTTGAAATAAAAAATTCAACAAATAAAATTGCAAGATATATAATTTATT
Organism: Aralia elata; assembly: GCA_034770075.1. Classification (NCBI taxonomy): domain Eukaryota; kingdom Viridiplantae; phylum Streptophyta; class Magnoliopsida; order Apiales; family Araliaceae; genus Aralia; species Aralia elata. The sequence continues at coordinate 182,774 of JAVJAP010000016.1, read as the reverse complement.
TATTTTAAATACGAATTACTATGAAATTTATAGGTTGTCTTATTTTCCTTAACACAAGATATAAATTATCACCTATAACTCGTTCAGTCTCATAGGCCTGATGTACAAAAATGGTCTCATTTAGGAATTTTTATTAGGAGGTCCTGGACCTCCTAGGACCTTCCTATACATTTTTGACACGTGTAATGGTTATATATAATTAATACAAATTGGCCCCCACATGTTATGGGCTATTGGTTAAGAAAGTAATTATTATACATGTGTTAAAAATGTATAAGAAGGTCATTTTCCTAGTTGGAAGACCTGGACTTTCTAATAAAAACTCCTCATTTAGTGTGCATGAACGAATATCTCATTATGAGTAATTTTTCATAGCGAGATTAACGGTAACAATATCTTTTAAAAATTATTATTTCATCAATAGTAAATGTACCTATGTCTTATGTAAGGGAATAGAAGGTAATTATAATTTGGACATATTCCATTTAAGGTAATTATTAAATGTTTGGAACATGTCAAAATTATAAACTAGTAAAAAAATAGTTTGTGTTTGGGAAAGAAAAAATATTTAAATTAGGAAAAAGTGTTTGGTATAAAAAAATTGATTATCAATTATTTCAATTGCAAATTACTAAAAAAATAAGGTTTGGATAAGTAAAGATAGATAATGGGTGGAATTACTAAAATAAATAGGGATAGAATAGTAATAATTAATATACTTGGTCAAACTTGATTATTAGATTTAACAAATAATCAGAAGTTTCAAATTAGAGCTTATGATTATTTTCATAAAAGGAGATTATATGTTGTTTTAAAATGAGATTATCAAATACTTTTTGCTTCTTAAAATTGAACATAAGCAGATTAATTAAATATAAACAATCTCAAACACCCTCTTAGTAAAACACTTAAATAACCTAAACTTTTAAAAGTGCATTTACATTTCAACTTAGGAACTTACCAAAATATACTAATAATAGGTTACCTTAGTGTTTCTCTTTCAGTGGATTAGATCTTCATTTGAATCCTTTTTAGCCTTAATTAGTATTTTTATTTTTTATTTAGGTCCCTATTTTTGTAGGATTTCTTTACAAATATAATGAACACTTGTAATTAAAATTAAGTACACAATATAATTATAACATTAATAAACTCATAATAATAGTGAGAATTTACTAACACTCAATCATACTAAGTTATTAATCTTACGAGTCATGTGAAGTAAGAAATAAATTTTATATAAATAAAAAAATAAATTTATGTGAGGATCAAACTTAAGACATTTAAATATTAGCCTCTTTTATTTAATTACAATGTCGTGAAAGATACTCTCTCTGACCCAAATTAATTGCTCAGTTTTGACTTTTTTAAGTCAAATTGACTATTTTTAGAATTAATAATTAAGCATATATAAATATATTTCTAAAATTATAAAAATTGGAGTTAATAATAAATTGTATATACTTTCTTTTGGTTAAAATCTCTTCACCTATATTTTAGCAAAAATAGTAAAAAGATTAGTTTTAAAAATGGTCAATTTGACTTTAAAAAATCAAAATTGAGCAATTAATTTGGGACGGAGGGAGTATTGATTAACTACAGACGTGACACGTAATACTTAATAAATAGGGACATTTTTTTTATATTTATTTATCAAGAAGAGATAAGGACATCTTTTTTGTTGTTGAAGTCAAACTGATGATGTTAAAGAGCTGTATACAATGCTTTATATTTATATTTTATGCTTTTTGATTGAGGTCCATACATTGTTTGTTTATTTATTGTTAGAGTGTGGTTTGATGGATTCGAGAGATTCGAGGGGACTCACACCACATGGCTAGATATTACATTGATAGTAAGGAGTTTGATATTTGGATGGGTCATAGTTCAAGTTGACATATGATTCCCTTGTCCGATTTGACTTCCTATTTCTGAGGAAGTCAAATTCTATTCAGTTATGAGACTTACGGTTATAAGTATCTTCTTCATAAGACTCCTATTCCAATGGGGGGACGGGCATGGTAAATTGAGGCAGTATGATCAAGTTATAAATATGACCATAATCCAAATTCAAGGTACACACACTTTATTACTCTTATTCATTAGAGCAATTACATACCTCCATTGTTAATGTTTCTGGCCTATACTAATTCTCACACCGGAGTTATCCCTTAGCTGTCACAGTCGTCAAGCTTTTTGGTATGTTTGTTTGTTCACTGTGTATGTTTAAGTTCGTTTATTTGGTGATTTGGTAAACGGACAGATTTTGGCATTAGCATTGGCGCTAGAAGGAGGGTCTGGTTCTAGTGTTTAATCGAAATCACTAACTTACCTTTAAGTTAAACGATGGTCGGTAAAGGAAAGACAGTTCTTGACCAGGAGAGGTCCTTTGTCAATCTGACAATACAACAGGTTCGTAGGTCGGTCAAAGACAGGCCCGAACCCAATAATCCCACATTGGTCCTAGTAAAAGTTCAGTCGGCTCCGATTCGACGACAACTATTTTCTACAAGCCAGAAGATTCTCGATCTCTCCGACCTCGGGACAAGTAACTAGTCCCAAACCTATACTCACCAAGATCGGGATTGAGGGCAGGAGGGGCAAGACAGTAGGAAATTAATTCGGATGCGCAAGATCTAATAGGCAAAGGAGGCTTTGGAGACCTTACGCCTTCAACAGGAAGAGTGGGATGCATAATTGGCTGAATTGTGCATCTCGGGTCGGCGTGGGCATCAGGAGTCTAAGCCGTAGAGTCGGTTCAAAACCCAACGATCAGGAGGCTTTCTAGTAGGAAGGAACAGACACATGCCACACTCCCGAGACTCGGAGGAGAGATGGGTACGGTCTGAACGTCGTCAACGGATCGTTTCGCCGAATGATATAAAGGATTGGCATAGAGGTACTTCCCCGAAGGGGATACCTGATTCTATTATGCAGAAGTTTACGGAGTTAGAATAGAAAATATCGGTTGCGACTCAGGTGACCCAGTTATCGGTCGACCCGAAGTCACCCTTTACACCAAAAATTGATCTGGTTCGGGCTGATTTGACTAAAAAGATGCCCCCTCTAGAGATATATGATGACAGAGGCGACCCCTACGATCGTACTCACACATATGAACATCTTATGTGTTACTGTGAGCATTCAGATGCGGCTCGGTGTCAAATGTTTGTCACCACATTAAAGAAATAGGCAGGGTTATGGATGAAATCACTACCACCCAACTCCATCGGGTCTTGGCAAGAGCTTTGCGATAAATTCCACGATCGGTTTGGTAGCAACAAAAGAAGGGAGAAGCTAACAATCTCCCTTATGCAAATTAAACAACAATTGAGCGAAATTTTGAGCCAATATGTGAAGAGGTTTAGAGAGGCGGTTGGCACTATGATAGACCTCAATATACTGCAGGCCTCTGTATTCTTTATTACGGGGTTAAATATGAAGACGACGTGAAAGTTGATGAAGGACGTCATGTTCGATCCTCCAAAGGATCTGTTAGAAGCTTATGATAGGGCGAAGAATTTTATCGCCATTGATGATGCTATAGGGATTCTTAAGCCGTAATCACGCTGGACAGATCAGCCTCGGGATCAGGATCAAGATCAGAGATAATCCCAGGCTGGATACACAGGTGAGGAAGGAAACCCGCAACGGGTTCGTAGGGAACGACCGACCTCCGTTCCGGGATTGATCAGATAATTAATAAACACTATACTCCGCTTAATGCTGATCAGACCAGGATCTTTAATGAGATTAATGATAAACCCTTTGTCATGTCATGTCTGGCGAGTAATCGAGCGACGAAGGGAGATAAGAGTTTATTCTACCAATACCAACAAAGCAAGGGACATTCGACTGAAGCATGCTGGCAGTTAAAAAACGTGATTGATAAGAATGTTTAGAATAGGAATTTGGTACACTACGTGACCAGACGGGAAGGATATGTGTACAAATAAGACGATGATCGGGAATGCCTTCAGGATCGACAACCCGATCAGGATGTACCTACTTGGTGGGTGGTGGATATTATTACAAGAGGTTTGGTTGGACGCATGATGGGCATAAAACGTTAGGGTGCCTTGGATTCCGTTCTAACTGTGTCCAAACAGCTATCGAAAAGAGAACGACCTTATCTAAACACTGTGATCTCCTTCTGAAGATTATCCATTTTGACACGATGGAGCCACATGAAGGAACACTGGTTATCACGGCACATGTGGGGTCATTTGATATGCGAAGAATTATGACCTGAAAGGACGGAAAATGGAGGTTGGGCAAGAGTCTCATTTGTATGGATTCAACAATGATCCGGTCAATGCGATCGGTACCATTGAGTTACTGGTCATTTTCGATATGGTTCCTCAACAGGTTCAAGTGAATATTAATTTTTTTATAATACAAGTGGATTCTGCCTATAATATTATCCTGGGTCACTAAGACTAATTCAAATAAAAATAAATAAATAATATTTATTAATTTTAAATTATAAAGTTATTATTTACTTTCAAAAGTCAATGTAAAATGAATAATTCTATATACACAAATTATCTATATTATAAAGATGTGTATTAATAATATGATCTATGTATTGCATATCAATAAAAATGTGTAAAAAAATTAATAATACATTTTGTTTTTATTTTTTTATTTTTTAATATTGTTTGTACACTAGTTTTTGTGTGTAATTTGTACACATAATAGTACTCATGTAAATAACGAAGAAAATATTCTCTATTCTAAATTATAAGATTAATATTAATTTTCTAAGAGTTAATATGAAATATTTTTAAATTTAAATCGATATGATTCATTTAAAATTTATAAATAATAAAATTTATAATTAATAATATTTTTATATAATTTATAATATTTATAATTATCTTGACATAATTAAATATATTTATGTAAATTTTAAATTTTAAAATATTTTAATTAAATTTTTATAAAATTAATATTAATCTCATAATAGAACGTGGAGTTTCATTTATCAATTTAATTTTGAAAAACAGGGTATAACAATCTTTCTTATACAAATATATGAAGTATAAGTATTACGCACTGGTGCGTATCTTTCTTATCGTGCGCACTTTCTTCTTAATTCACTCTCTACAATGGCGAACTTGAAGACCGATTCTCCCCTCACTCGTCGCATCGTCCTTTCGTTCATAGACTTCCTCAATTCTGGTACTCTTTCAATTTATGCTGAAACTATGTGAATAGGTTAGTAATTTGTTGAACTTTTTCTCTCTGTTGCTGAAACATGTATTTTAGGGTTCTTAAACAGGTTTTGCTGTAAAAACTATGGAGTCCAAAATTAGACAGGGTAATTGTACTGATCATAAGGTAGATTGGGATACTTTTAAAGCTATTTCCATGAAAGAGTAATTTCTTACTCTACTAACAATTTTGGAAGTGAATTTTTATTGGAAATGAAATTTTTTATTGTACTACCTTTTTCCAAATTATAAGATCATTGTTGGGAGGCAATTCTTGCTGGCTTCAACTCTAGCACAAATTTGTTGTTGCTCATGAGTTTGCTCGTCTTCAAAAGACCTAATTTAATTTAATTTTATTTAAGTCTTGGCGGAATCCTTGTGAAGCTGCACTCATTTTAAATTTTGCTTTAAAAGGTAATTTTCATTTGTTACAGTTGAACCTGCTCCTGGTGTTGATCTTGAAGGCCTTGAGGTTGCAAAGGAATGTTTAGCAGATGTGTTTAAGATTGATCCATTAATTGATAGTCCATCAAAACCTGATTCCTTAGTTGACATATTCAGTTCAAGGGAGTTTATCGAACAGCGTGAAACTAAGGCAGATTCAAGTCATGACCAATTCTCTGCTGATGCTCCTAGTACATCCTTAGCACGTAATGTGGCTGATGCCAATCATGCAGCAACATCACAATTTCAGGTTCTTTATTCAGCTGCCCATTTTCTTTTCTCTTGATTTTGTTTTGCTTAGTTTATGGTTCATACTTAATTCTGTGAATAGCTAACACATTACCTAAGTTACTGGTTAGTCTTTCTGTTTTAATTATTTTAGTTTAGCATGTGATATATTATCTCCAAAAATATATGTTGCTTGTTTTTCTTGAAGTAAAAACTGTATCAAAGTGATCAAAAGGAGCACACTCATGGTCATGAAGAAAGTTCACAGTCTACTAACTTTGGAATGGAAATGTCTTCCAAATATTTCAAACAAGAGTTTTCAGGAATCTGAATTTTGAATTTTCCCTCCCTTTTAATTAGACAAGGATTCTAGATAAAAGGATTTTTCTGTCCAAAAAAAGAAAACAAATATTTAAAAATAAAGTCTTAATGGGAACTCCTTATTTATTAAAAGGTCTATTCTTTTCCTTGCTCCAAATACACCATAATGGAACAATGTCCCAAAATTTATATCCACTTTCTGCTTCTATGTTAGTACAACATCCAATTAAGCAACAAACTTTAACAGACTTAGACATCAAACCCCCAAAACAATAATGAAATGCCAAAACTCTACTGACAGGACAGTGCAGTAATATGGTCCACACTTGATCTTGAAAACTATGATTTATAACCAATGAAATGATTAAGGTTTTCTCCCCTTATTTAAATCACATATTTGATGGTCCTCTATGGTTTACTTTCTGGAATTTGAATTCCTGATGTTGGTTTTTAGCCATGAATATTTGGTTTGATGCTGTTTCGTGCTCCCTGTTTATTCAGGACAAAGATTGGACAAGAGAAGCTCACACGCAAGGTAAGTGTTCCCATCTTTCTGGTCTTGGTTTCTATTATTTTCTCTGTACTGGTGTGTATAGATGTACCATAGTTGTTGAATGATGTTTTGAAGGTAAATCATAATTGATTTCTAAATGTATGCTTTGTAGGAAGTCTCCCGTTACAAATTTTATGATATGCTTCTTTCCTTTTATTGTACACAGTTGTCCGCAGATAAAGCCTTTTGGGGTCTGCGCACCTGATAAAGAATAAAGATCATTAATATTTAGCCTTTGTTAAGGGTGTACACGGTCGGTTTCAGTTGGTTTTTTGACAAACTAAAAAGAATGTAATCTATTAAGTCAGTTTTCTACAATCAAAAGCCGCGCCGACCATTTTAGTCAGTTATGTCATAGTAGGTAGGTTTAGTTCAGCTCAACCTGTTTAAGTCGGTTTCTCGCTTTAGACCAATAAATTAGGGTCAACTTGCATTTTTCAAAAAATTCCTAATAACATCAGTAAATAGATGTCAGTGAGTACACTAAAAGAATAATTCCATTTAGAAGTCACTCAAATACAAAATCTTAGCACCCAAAGAAACAGAAGAAAGATAGAGCATGTTGATAAATTAGGATTTTGTAACTTGAAAGTGATAAATTAGGATTTGCATTAGAAAACCTTACCTTAAGTTAGGATATACATTTCGATTCTTCATATTCTTCTCCTACTCAAACATGGAGATGGAGATGGAAATGGAGAGATGTAGAGATGGAGTGAGAGGCAGAAGGTGAAAATTAACGGAACTTGAGAGTAAACTGTCTATCTCTCATGTATTAAATCATACTCCCTCCGTCTCCAAAAGGATGAGCAAAGTACAATTTGCATACATATTATAAAGTAGAGAAAAAAGAGTAAAAAAGTTCCAAATTTATCCTTAGTGGTCTGACGTAGTCAAAAGCAATGGACTAGATTTCGTTCTAGTGCCAACGTAGCTAGAATCCACTAGGTAATATTCAACTGGAATCCACCAGCAAAAGAAAACTGGAATCCACCAGTAAACAAGAAAAGACTGTAATCTTATTTATGAATTCAAAGCTGCCCTTTAGTTACATCTATCAGAGGTTTAAATAACATAATAACTCTCAACAATAAAAAAGGAAACTACCTTATTATTAGCCCTGAATATTGTCCCTGATTACTAGCTCCTAATCATAGCATGATACTAAAGCAAGAATAAAGGAAAAAAATAAAATCTGCTCCAGAAAATTAAGGAAACTGCTAATTAATAATTTTTATCCCACCCATATTTCAAGCGGTCGATCTGCTCCATAAAATCTGCTGCTAATTGCTCTGCATCAGTCCCTCCTTCAAAAGAGCACGACCTCTAGTTATGATCAGGATAAGACAATGGCTGTGACGGAAAATATTCATGTAAATCTGCTACGTTGAATGTCTTCAAAATGTTCATATATAAAGGAAGGTCTATGATATATGCATTATTGTTGATCTTCTGAAGAATTTTGAAAGGACCGTACTTCTTAGGCTTGAGTTTGTTGTATGAGCCTGCTGAGAATCTCTCTTTTCGCATAAAAACCATCACCATATCACCATCTTGAAACACCTTAGACCGGTGATGCCTATCAACCGCAACTTTTATTTTTCATTAGAAGCTTTAAGCTTGGACGTGACTTCCTCTTGAATTGAACGCACCTGTTCCACCATTTGCTCAGCTGCTGCACTTGATGCAGGTTGTCTAGGTAAAGGAGCTAAGTCTAGGGCATGTCGTGGGACCTTTCAATACATCACCTGGAAAGGTGACATCCCAATAGAATTGTGAACAACACTGTTATAAGTAAACTCGGCTTGTGCTAGAGCACTATCCCACTATTTGGGTTTGTCTCCACAAATTCCTCGAATCAAATTTTCCAAAGTTTGATTTACTACCTCAGTTTAACCATCAGTTTATGGGTGAGCCGTGCTACTATATTTCAAAGAAGTATTCAATCTGCGCCACAAAGTGGTCCAAAATACTGCCAAGAATTTGGTGTCACGATCAGAGACAATGGAAATAGGCACACCAAATAAGCGAACTATCTCCTGAAAAAATAATTTTGCTACATGAATCGCATCAGAAGTTTTGCAACAAGGTATAAAGTGGACCATTTTAGAAAACCTATCTACCACAAGAAAGACGGAATCAACACCTCTTTGTGCGAGGCAAGCCCAACACAAAATCCATACTAAGCTCCTCCCATATATCTTTGAGTATAGGTAAGGGTGTATACAAACCAGTATTTTGTGATTGCCCTTTAGACACTTGACAAACTTGACAGCCCCGCTCAATTACTGAAACATCTTTCTTGAGTTGTGGCCAATAGTACCTCTCTTCCACACTAACAATCTAAGAAGCAAGGATTCAGGTGTGGGGATATGGGTGCGTGATAAGGGGATACCAGAGTTCGTCAAATTTGAAAAAATGGGGATTCAGGTGCATGGAGATACGACACATTTAATTATTAAATATAATTTATAAATAGCGTGTATATAATGTACTATTAAATTATTATTATACTAGTATTAATATTTGTATACAACTAAAGTATAGGGACTGAGGTGTAAAAGTATATAAAGAGGGGACTATGAAATGTAATTTTTAAAACTATTAGGGAGTTGACTAAACTTTTATAGAATAAATGAAAGCAAAAATTCCATTCTTGAATCTTCTTTAGTACTTTTCACATATCTGGTTACAGACCCCCACAAGAGAAGAGGGAGAAAAAAGAAAATGGAAAGAGAAAGATGGCCGGGGATGAAGACCGAGATGATCGGTGCGACGGCGTGACTTCTTCTTTCCGCGATCTTTTCGATCTCTTCCTGATTGTACTTCTATGGTGACCTCTCGTTCTTTTCTTTTTTATTTTATTTTTATTTCTCTCTTCTCTTATCTTTCTTCTCTTTTGGTTTTGGTATTCCATTCTGTTACAGATGATGGTAAAATGCTTTAACCAACAGATAATCAAAAGAAAACCTAAAAAAAAATGGGGATACCTGGCTCGCCTGCACCCCCGACGCATGGGGTGTGCAGCCGCACCCCTGCTTCTTAGCTAGCAATTGTTTTATCTCGCCCAAGATGTCCACCAAGGCCTCCACCATGTAGGTCGCGGATCACTTTCTCCCTCAATGAAGTCAGTGGAATGCAAAGTTGATTACCTTTGAACAAGTATTAGTAACCATCTAATATATGAAAGTCATCAGCGGGCTCTTTCATCATACACTTGTCCCATGTCGTAGCAAATCTTTGTCACCCTCGTATAAATCCTTCAAGCACTCGAACCCCACCACTTCGCTCCGTAGTGTAATCAGCAAAGCGGCTTGTCGACTCAAAGCATCAGCCACTCTATTAGTAACCCCGGATTTGTGCTTGATCACATATGAAAACTGCTCAAGAAAAGATGCCCATCTTGCATGCATCTTATTGATATGTTTTTGACTCTTGAAGTACCTCAAGGATTGGTGATTAGAATATCTCACAAATTCTCGAGGAATCAAGTAGCTTTCCTACGTTTTCAAAGCCCGAAAGACGGCATACAATTCCTGCTCATAAGTGGACCATTTTTGCCTTGCTTCATTCAACTTCTCACTATGAAAAGCTGTTGGCCGCCCTTCTTGTGACAAAACAACTCCTATTCCCACACCACAAGCATCACACTCCAATGCAAATAATTTGTCAAAATCAGGCTAGGCAAGAATAGGTGTAGCGGCTAGCTTTTCCTTGATCGGTACAAAGCTATTTTCAGCTTCGTAACTCCACATAAATTTTCCTTTTTTCATGCAATCAGTTATAGGAGCGATGATGCTGCTAAAGTTTCGAATAAAGCGCCTATAGAAAGTTGCTAGCCCATGAAAGCTGTGAACTTCTGTAATTGTTCTAGGGGCTGGCCATTCTCTAATAGCACAAACTTTCTCTTCATCTACATGAATACCTTCGACAGATATCACGAATCCCAAAAATACTAATTTATTGGTTATGAAACAACACTTCTTTTTATTTATATACAGTTTGTTGGATACAAATGCTCTTCTTCGCTGCAACTATAAATAAGAATATCATCAAAGTAAACGACACACTTTCCAATTAACGGCTTGAGTACCTGATTCATGAGTCTCATGAAAGTACTAGGCGCATTCGATAAACCAAATGGCATGACCAGCCACTCATACAAACCATCTTTTGTTTTGAAAGCAGTCTTTCATTCATCTTCGAGTCTAATACGAATTGGGTGATAACCACTCCTGAGATCAATTTTTGAAAATAACCGGGAGCCTCCTAACCTATCCAACATATCATCCAGTTGAGGACTATGAATATCAAACGGTGATTTTGTTGATAGCCCTACTATCCACACATGCGCCACGTGCCATTTTTCTTGGGAACTAATAAAGCTGGTACAACACATGGACTGATACTTTCTTGAATATGTCCTTTCTGCAGCAATTCTTCCACCTTTTCCTTCATAATCTCACTTTCCCTGGGATTTATGCGGTAATGGGGAAGATTAGGTAAATTGCTGCTAGGAATCAAATTGATGCGATGTTGAATATCCCGCATAGGAGGAAGAGCACTAGGCAATTCATCACCAAATATCTCTTCAAATTCTGCAAATAAAGGTTCTATCTCCGGTGGGACTACGATTGTAGGATCATATTCCCCTTTTACCACCAATGCAAACATCTCCCTCGCCTCCTTGTAGTCTGCTACAAATTCACGCCTACAAGAAGAAATAGATAAAAAGGTTTCTTTGTCCACTTTGGAAGTATGGGGTTGACTCACTTCGTTAGGCAACACAACAATTTTCTTCTTGTTCCACCAAAATACATAAATATTTTACCAACCTCTCTAGGTGGCATCCACATCAAACTGCCATGGTCGCCCAAGCAACACGTGGCATGCATCCATGTCAACAACGTCACAGATAATTTCATTTTCATATGATTTCCCAATTGACAAAGGAATGCGGCAAATTTTAGTTACCTTTATTGTTGGTCCCTTCTTGATCCAACCGATTCGATAAGGTGTAGGATGTGGTTCTGTTTGTAGCTGCAAGTGATCTACTAGTGATGTTGATACTATATTTTCGCAGCTTTCACTATCAATGATCATGTTACACACCTTGTTCACGGAGCACTTAGAATGAAATATCTTATGTCCTTGGTTGGATTCGTGTTATTTGGGAGTGTACAACACCCTTTGAATGACACAAGAGACATGTTCACCCTCTTCTTCGGCAAACTCATCATCTTCAAGCTTTTCCTCGTATTGTTCTTCCTCCTTACCATGTTCAGCTAATCCCACCGGTTTCCGTGAAGAGCAAACATTAGATTTGTGACCGATTTCATTAATCTATAGCACTTGTCTCCCCCTACCTTGTTGTAAGAGTTATTTCTGCCTCCCTTTGTTCCCGATGTTCCTCCATTACTAAAAGTATTGTTATTATTGTTCCCTCCAAAACCATCACTAGGAATTGAAGGTTTAGAAGGAATTGTTACAGGCTGTTTTTCTGCAGTGGTTGTGGTTCGAGATTGCCGTCGAGAAGGTGGTCGGGTCATTAGCCTCTCCGCCTTCAGCGCCATATTATGAGCCTCCTCAACAGTGAACACATTCTGGATCGAATACTTCAGCCCATTGACATATCGCGCCATTTGTTGCTCCTCCGATTTAGTTAAATCACAACGGGAGGATAAACGGAGAAATTCCTGTGTGTAGGATGAAACAGTTTTTATCCCCTGGATGCAATTCTGGTACTGCTGAAATAAATATTGATGATAGTTAGGAGGTAAAAACCTGGCTTGCAATAGTTGTTTCATACGATACCAAGTTCGCACATGACTTTTCCTTTGACGACCACGAGTAGTTTGTAATCTGTCCCACCAAGCAGAAGCTCCTCCCTTGAGCTTATAAGCCACGATCTTCACCTATTTTTCCTCCGGTATATCCATCATGTCAAAGAATTTTTCGACCTCATAGATCCGGTCTAGGAATGCTTGATTGTCCAGATTGCCAGAGAATGTTGGAACATCGACCTTCAAACGATACTCTTCCGCATCTCGCCTATGGCGTGTAGGATCTGCCCTATACGCTGCATAGCCGCCATCCTCTTCTTCTGAATCATCATCATAAGCAGTTGTCTATGTTGAAAACCAAAACCTTTTCGATTGAAAGTTCGGTTTCGGTTTAAAGCTTCAACGTTCCTTCTTAGTGATTCTCATTATTGTTGAGTCTCAAATTAGTGATACAATCACGGATAGTCTGAAATCCGCATTCCAATGCATTCCATATAGCATCAATCCCACGTTCTCCATCTCGAGCTTGAGCAGCTTTGCCTTTGACGTTCGACATACCAGATCGCTAAAAAGCTCTACACTTGACGCAGTCGAAAGTAATGGACTAGATTTCGTTCTAGTGCCCACGTACCTAGAATCCTCTAGGTAATATTCAACTTGAATCCACCAACAAAAGAAAACGGGAATTTACCAGTAAACGAGAGAAGACTGTAATCTTATTTATGAATTTAAAGCTACCCTTTAGTTACATCCATCATAGGTTTAAATAACATAATAACCCTCAACAATAAAAAAGGAAGCTGCCTGATTATTAGCCCTGAATATTGTCCCTGATTACTAGCTCCTAATCATAGCATGATATTAAAGCAAGAATAAAGGAAACAAATAAAATCTGCTCCAGAATATTAAGGAAACAGCTAATTAATAATTTCCCGCCCAGATTTCAAGCAGTCAATCTACTCCATAAAATCTGCTGCTAACTGCCCTGCATCATGGCCCTACAATATTATATAAAGTGATGAGTACTTTTATTTTTTTATACTAATCGACCCCACTAAATGACTTAATTCCCCTTCACTTTATGTACTTTATTTCATCCTTTTGGAGATAAAAAAATTTGTACCTTTAGTTATTCTTTTGGGGATGGCGGGAGTATATATTTAATAGCACGTCTGTCTGTTGTGGTTAAATAACCGAGTTTCTAGCTCATGAACTGGATCCAACTGCACTTGTTTTTTTTTTTTGTTTGGAGAACCGACAACGCTAAACTAATAAAAGCTCTGCCGGTTCATCTTGGGTCAGTCCAGTTAGGCCGGTTTTTCATTCTGTTGTACAGCCCTAGCCTTTGTTAATTTTGAGACCAAATAAGCGTCGATTTTGCGAGAAACCTTTACCTTCAAAATTATAGAAGCTAAAGGAAATTGAATTGGGACATGAGAACAAGTCAAGAATGAAAATAATCTGGAGTCGAAATTTGTTTATCCTGAGATGTGGAATTTTATATTGAGTTCAACAAATTAATCATTGATGCCTAAATCATGGCTTCCTGGTGAGTGATATTTCTGAAGAACCCAAGCCAAAGAGTCCAAAACACAGAATCACCATCACGAAGAATAAACTCAGCAATGGGAGTATTATGTAAAGAGGATGTGGGAAAAAGCGACTAAAAGCATTAGAAAACTTTATATGACCCACCTATATCTCCCCAAAAAATGAATAGGATGCCCCGCCCCAATTTCATATCTAAAATGAGACAAAAGAGTTGAGACACGGGGAAAATTAATTTCCAAGGGCTCGCATGAGTAGCATAAATCAGAGGTTTAGTACATAGTCGTTACGGCATCGCCAAGGCGTCTTGTCGCTGCTGCCGCACCAAGTCGAGTGGTCGCCTAGCTGCATCAAAGAAAGTTGCGCACCTAAAGGTACTAGTCGTCGCCTTCGCGACTTGGTGACGCTATGGACAACTAATGGCTAAGGTGCGATGACTTTCCTGCTAATTTTGTAATCCACCCAATTATTCAAACTTGCCGGAACAAAACAGATCTAACGGCAACATCAGAACAATGAAAGAAGAAGAAGACTAAAAATGTTTGCTAAAGTCGCTGCCACTACATGCAAAAACCTCTGCCACCGCCACATGCAAAAATCAGATCTAAGTCGCGATGTTTTTTCGTATTTTGTCTGTGCCGACTACTTCCTCATTAATGTACGAAGAGAAATAAAACTCTATTCTTATCATCTAGGCAAAATTTCATTGAAGTCCCCCATAATTTGGTAATATATTAAGTTCAATCCTTAAGTTTTGTACTTTACAAATTTTACCCTGTTTGTGTATTTGTCTTTCAGGTAGGTCCCTATAATTTTTTTATTTAAAAAAAACACAAAGATGTTGCAAGTTTTTTTTACAGGTGTTGATATAATTGTATTTTTAATGTTACTCATTAAATATGTTTGGGTTTTAATGTATATAAAATTTCATTGTTCAATGTACTTTTAAAGTAAAATAAATAATGTACAAATTGTACACTGTGAATGACTTGTCGCTATACGCAGGCCATGGCAGGCGCCTTATCGCGTAGGCGTCCCGGCGGTCAGCTACTGCCGTTCCTCACCGAGGTGCCGTGACAATTATAGTTTAGTACCCCACTTGTAGATTTGCATATCAAACAATGACCCTATGCAAAAGGGGGTTAGGTTCTAAGCAAAATCTCAAGGCCAATTGACCACCGACCAACACTTTTAATGATCAAGTTACTTGCCAGATTTCCTTAAAGCTTACGTTTTTTCGTTTGGACAAGTAGTTCTCTAAAATCTTATAGCATAAAAAAAGTTTTGGAATGCATCTAAGGGTCTCTTATATGAAAATAATGAAAAGAAAATGACTTTTATGCATTAAAGATTTGCATTTCTCAGTTTTCAATGCTTATATAAAGATTAAATTTCTGAGATATGTTGGAGATAGGATACATTATCTCTTGAATGTTGTGGTTATTACAGAAACATAATAAGGACACATGCTTGAAAAATCCTACAAGATAAAGACTGCTCTCAGTTATTATCAAAAGAAATATACTTTGTAAAATGAGAACAATCAGTGGTAAGAGAATGAATTTAGAAACTGATTAGGAAAAAGAGGCGAGCGAGATTGTGACATCTGAACTCTCTTAGAGAGGAAGATATTGTTAGCATGTTCCTTATCTTTATTGTAGATTTTGACTACACCATCTCCAAGATGCTCCAATATTAAACTTGGGATTAAGGAGTTACATTTTTATTGTAATCGAAGCATGGGTCCCTTGTGAATGTCTAGAAGGATATAAAATTAGATGATGTAGAATTTCTTGTTTTCTACCTCCAACCTTTACGCAGACTAATATTTCTTGTTTGTTGTCTCATTGACAGGGATATCTAAGGATGAACTTTTTGGGCAATTTTTTGAGGTGCTTGAAAAGGTTCACTATTTTAAGACCATGCCTGATGGAAATGATGACCAGGGCCAACTCGATAGAGCAACAAGAATATTTCACAATGCAATAGAGGTATCAAATGCACTCATAATTTACTATCAGTCCACTGTGAATATGAATTTGTACACTAAAATGTCATGATTAATATCAGTTTACTGATTGATTACATTTCTGTGATTGTTGATGTACTTCAATGTGTCTGGTACGTAAAGAATCTTTTCAGTGACAATCTGACATAGCCAATAAATTTTATATTCTTGAGCTGCACCCTTTTTGGCACCTTCAATAAAATTAATATTTGTCAAAAAGAAAACAGAAAACGGATAACGAATACATTTACCTTAACCTTTATCTTCTATAGGTAAGACATAACAAGGTTGCAGCGCTTTATACGAGATATCATGCTCTCTAATGTTAAGTTTTTCAAAATCTTTCTTCTGTTAGGTTGAGTAAGTTGAGTAGTTGATTATCACCAACTATAAAATGGTTGCTGTTTTCGAGTGGTGGAATTTAAGGTTTCTTGGGAGCTTCTTGTGAAAGAATAGTTTTCTTGTTTTCACTTATCTGTTTATTTTATTTCTAAACATCTCATATATATGGGTAGTCCTGGGTTGCGATGTTTTTAGTAGGCTTACATATGCCAAAAGTCCTGAACTGTTGTCTCTTTTGGATTGACCACAAAGATTCTCTGTGTCTTTTCTTTATGACATTGGGAGATAATGATATTAGCAGCAACTAATGTGGATTTTAATTCCTAGTGAGATGAATGCTCAAAAGAATGACCGTCACGAGATAAATTAGAGTGTTGTTGGCTGTGATTACCTCTCTCCATTGCTAGCAAAGGACTAAAGTAGAAGTTGGGGAAAAGAGACATTCTGTGTCATGCATTATCTCTTTTATGGAGGATGTCTTGGGGATTGTTGGGAATCTGTCGGCCAGTAAATTGCTAGAAGTAGTGGACTAGAGTTGGAGTTACCCTGATGAAAGGGTTGGCATGTTCAGAGGTTCAAATGAGGAAAATTCTGTCTTAATGATTTTCAGTGTGATAGATTTGCTTCTTGTTGGTGGAAGGTTATCTTGGTTTAACAACCAATAGCTCCGACCTTTTTGTCCTGAAAGGATTCGGATTTCATCCAGCGGGAGTGAGTTTTAATTGCGATCATAATGTATGATTGTCTTCTGCCCACCATAGTTGTCATGGCGTCGTCATGGTATCGCCTAGTCGTTAGGCAACGACTAGGCGTCCTGGCGCTAGAAAAGGATAAGGCGACGCGTTGGACACCGAGCTGCCAAGGCTCATGCGCCAAAGCTCATGCCTTCGTAGCTGGTCTAGTTAAGTGATTAAGTCATTTTTTATCTAAGACTCATCATAACCCATGGACTTGCTATGTGGTGTAATTTTATTACTTATTAGACTTGTAATGTGTGGTAGGTGTTGATTTGGTTGATTATTTATTTTTTACGTAGTGTTCGTTGAGTTGTTCTACTAGTTTTTAATGTCTAAGTGTTTTATTTTTGAATTTTGATTGTGAAGTATTCATATATAATTGTGTTTTTAATTGTATTTCATAGTGTTAATTATTGTATTTTGAGTTTTAATGTATATAAAATTTTTTTTGTTCAATATACTTTTGAAGTAAAATAAATAATGTATAAGTTGCATATTGTTAACGATTTGTTGCCATATGGACGCCATGGCGAGCTCCTTATTGTCTAGGCATCTTGGCGATCAACTATCACCGTATCTCGCCGTGACAACTATGCTGCCCGCCTCACCACACTTTCATGCAAACCCATATTTTAACCATGATTAGTGTTTGCTGAAACTCAAACAATAGTTTCAAAAGTTAAACTGCAATTAACTTTTCTAAATTTTGAAGTTACAACCCACTTTCGACATTCATGTTATATGCACTCCATTGGTTTTGTCATTAGTACCTTACACTAGCTTGTGGTGCACTACTGTTGACCTTTTGTTGTCTGTTCTTTTGCAAGCCCTTGCTATTCTTATTCCCAGACTCACATCTTGATGAGGTGAATATTCTTTTGTGATATTAGGAAATGGAAAAATCTGGATGTCATACATATGATCGAAAAAATCTAGCTGAGATCTTAAAGTCGCAAGGTATTTATATTAATGTACTATTGAATGCGCTGGTAACCATCTGTTTTTAACTCTGTACTTCATCATTATATTTTATTTACATGTTCGCAGAAATTGTTTTTCTGTTATCAAATCCAATTTTATTATATTGGAACTCTTCGTTTCCACTTTACCTTTTTCGGTGGGCAGGTGTGGTGTATAAGTTTCTCCTGATAAGAGTTATCCGCATCACTACTATTCCGTTTGCCTTTGTAGTACTACTGGTTGTGTCTTATTAACATTATTGTTTGATATGCCCTATTTGTAGGTAACAAGGCCATGCAATTGAAGCTATACTCTGATGCAATTGAGTTTTACACTTTTGCTATAGCACTATCTGAAGATAATGCTGTGTTCTACTGCAACAGGTTCACTACTTACACATATTATTGAAAAGTTTTATTTAGGTTTGGGTTTTGTGTTAATATATATAATAATTTAGGCTTTTGAATAAGAAGGCTTTGTATCAGATGTGTCTTGTGTTGTGTTAGTACTTAGGTTCAAGTCCGTTTGCATAGCACAAAATGCAAATAATAAATATATACCTTTATTGTTATCATACTTTGTGTAAACTTGTTAAATAAAGAAAATAACGGAGGGCATTCTTTTTCTTTTTAAGGTAGTTTATAATATACACCACAACTTATATATATCAGTTTGCGGGTTATATTTGGGATTACATGTGCATAGCTAAATATATAAATAACAAGATTCGTATCTTTGTGCATAAAATAATATGTTTGCGTGCAGAAAGTTTTTTTTTTTATGTTTTTTTTGTTTTTATTTTGTTTTTTTTTGTTTTTTTTGGGGGGGGGGGGTGGGGGGAGGCAGATAGGGTTGGTTATCATTTGTCCAATAGTGATGCACTACATATATAGCCTTTGTCTAATGCCTTTACATAACGACAATAGAATCATTTTTCTGGTTCATACCCTTGCATCTCATATGCCTCTGTTAGTAATATATTTTTCTGCTTTTGGATTGGGGTTTCATCAAGTTTTCATATGCATTTGGCATAAGTAAATAACTAAATAACTAAATATGTGATGAGGCTTGATGCCTTCATAAATGACAAAATGCACAAAAGTTTTAAGTACTATTGGCATATTTCTTTTGTCATACCAATTTTTTGATAGAAAAGAAGTACTTGAAAATATTTTGCCTGGTTGTAGCAAATTTTCACATCATCAGTTTTCAGTTGGAATCTTCAACTGATTATCTGATGTACATCTACAGGGCAGCTGCATACACGCAGGTCAGTCAATATACCGAAGCAATTAGAGACTGTCTTAAATCCATTGAAATTGACCCAGCTTATGGCAAGGCATACAGTCGTCTGGGATTTGCTTATTATGCTCGAGGGAACTACAGAGATGCTATTGATAAAGGATTTATGAAAGGTAGGTGTCATATCACCTTTTATGAACCCGAATGGCTTCCAAATCAGTGCATGAATATCATTTTCATTTGGTTATCCATATTAATATACGTGTGTATATATATATATATTTTATGTTGATAAAAGTTACCCATAATATATTTTAGTATTTGGATATTACAATGTCTTATCTTTCTGCATCTTGTGCAGGGCTTGTCAGAAAAAAGGAAACAAAAAATTTCACTTAGATAAGTAGCAATAGGAAATTGTCTTTGTGCATAGGGTATTCTGATACACATCTTAATTAGTGTTCTAAAATCAGTAGGCAGACCTCGCGGAGGAGGGAACGCTTCTCGCCTTGGCCACCTAGGCAATTTTTCAGGACGGTCTTATTTTTTTCAATATTTCTGTTATATTAGTATATACCATATAAAGCATATATTAGAAGTAAATATTCTAAATTGTATATGAAAATTTACCCAAAACAGATCCTGTAAGACAAAAAAATTCATTTCAAGCATCGTTGAGTTTCAAAGCCTTAATTAAATATTGGTAGTCATTTTTAGACAATTCTTTTGACTTCTTAATTTCAAATCTATTATATTAGTAGAGTTCGTTTTGCACTTTAAAAGAATTGATGAAGTGATAGATTCTACAGTAGTAGATTAAGAAAATGTAATGTATTTTAAAATTAGTTTAAAAAAAATTAAGCTGTAATTTATAATTTTTAAAATATAAATTTGAAATTCAAGGTTATGTTCTAATAAAAGTAATCAAAAGGGTAAGCAAGTAGAGACACATCGAGAGTATAGAGGATCGAATTTGCTTGAGACAGCCATGGGCAGTAGAGGACTGATTTCACATATATACTAGGCGGGTGCCTAGAACTGTTTAGATAGAAAGAAAAAAAAATCTTGATGAGAGATTAGAGAGAGATTATTTAATGGATTTGTAGGGGAGAGAAAGAATTGAGTTTTGGTGGGGGCAGGTTCATTTTAAACTAAAAGGGGATAATTGACTTTTTAGTCACTGTATTAGGGCCCGATTTTCATTGTGATTACCGAATCTTTTTTTGTTACCATCGCATAACTATACTCAATAATACTTACAAAATGATTACTACTAATGATTCCGTCCAAAAAACTGACGGAATTCGTGAGCATGCATATCACGTGAGGGAGGAATGCTGATGTGTACATTAATTTTGCCATGTGTATCACCATGTGCAAAGCACATGGCTATTGACCTGTATATACCCAAACAAAGAAGTCAGATATTGGGAAAAAAATTCATCAGCATTCCTCTCTGTGTCTCTCTCATCCACCTCAACAATTACCGCCACCGCACCGCCTCTTTCTCCTTGTCCACCACCGAAACCACCAACATCGCCATCCCCTCTTCCTCGTCGTTTTTCACTCGTTATTTTACCACAATCCCTCAATCTCTCAATATTCCTTCGTCGCTCCTCCGCCCCGCCACCGTCACTTCTGCCTCATCTTCCTCTTCCATCATCACTGGAGCCGCCATATCAAATCTTTCTTTTCAGATCTACATGAACCAAGAAGTAACAATAATATTGAGGAATTGGATGACTTCTTTACACTTTTTTATCCCAAAATTGAAATATTTTTTTCTTATTAAATAAAAGTAAAAAATATGGGTAATTCCCAAATGGTTAATTTAACTCTGTTTGGTGAGATATATACTTTCTATTTTCATTTTTATTGCAGGAATCAAGTGAAAAGTGATTGTATAATTAAATATGCTCTCCTAAAAATAAATTTATTGTAATTTTGGAATTTTAAGTTTTATATTGATTTGATGTGACGCTCCGGTTATGGAGGAAGTCGCGGTTGTTACGGTGGCGGAGCAAATGATGTTTCATCATCGGAAGGCATTCTGCAAAATCAACCACAATGCCATTCTGATTCACTATGAGCAATTCAACCCCATTTCCATCTTTTAAAAACTTATCTTTAGGTTTTCTCCCTCTTTTTCTTTTCCTCTCATTTGAATCCTCCACCACAATTGTATCTGAGTTATTTTCAAGTACTGCCTTCGGATTGTAAACGACCAGTTCTTTTGAATTCGAATTCTCGTTTTGACCGAGTAGTTTTTTGAGATGATTAACAATTAATAAGTTTTCGGCGTTGGTGGAGTCGGAGGGGAGGTTTCCGGCTAGGGGAGGACGGCCACCGACGATGGAGGAGGAAGAAACGCGGCGGCGGTGGAGGCGGGAGTAGGTCTAGCGGCGGGTGTCGGCGGATTCGTTGAAGAGAGAGGAGTTTATTTGGGGAACGACAACGTCATCGGGTGGGCTGGAGATGAAATGCAGAATCGAAGCAGAGGGACGAGGCTTGGAGCTCCGACTGCAATAATTTGGACAGGTCGGTGTAGGTTAAAGATTCTAGCTTGAGTTCACGTAGGAAAGGAGCCCATCTGCCACTGTCAACTGTTAGTCTACTCATCACTTCCCGTCAGTTTTTTGGACGGAATCATTACAGTGATCATTTTATAAGTTTTATCGAGTATAGTCATGCGATGGTAACAAAAAAAGATTCGGTAACCATAATGAAAATTGGACCCTAGTACAGTGACCAAAAAGTCATCATCTGTCTTGTGATAATGGGTGTGGCTTTTGGTGTGTCCATAGATTTACTCTTACTATTTGTAGAAAGTGAGAGTATAAGAGTGTTCATGTAATAGAACAAATAAGTATAAGGAATAGGAATAATTCCATTATCTAATATTACTCTCTAATTCATGTTGTATTTACATAGCATTACATTGGTTTATATAGGAAATAGGATAGCACACAATATAGGAAAACATGGAGAGGATAACATGGAGAGGAAAACATGGAAACATGTTTTCCCACCTAACATATTCTAACACTCCCCCTCAAATGCAACTTTACATAGAAGGGACAAACTAAAGTGTATTTGACAAAAATATGAAGAAAAAATTGCAACAACATAAAGGAGCCATCATGACTAGCAAGTAGCTGAAGAACATGAGGAAAGTGCCATGGAAAGTGAGCTGGAATCACCAAGAAGCAGCCAACGCCGAGAACCAATGTTGCCCCCATGTGAGACCCAAGTTGCACAAGCCAACAAAGAACAAACCGAAGCGAAGCAAAAAACCATACGGCTGCAAATGAGCATGACGTAGCATGAACTACCCCTCATGCAACCTAGACCATATCATATCTCATACCTCATATCTCATATATCTCGCATACCCAACTTGAAACACAAGGGATGAAACATCTTACCACTAAGACCCTTAGTCAGAATATCAGCTAGCTGATGTTCTGTTTTTACAAAAGGTAAGCAGATAAGACCACTGACTAATTTTTCTTTGATGAAGTGTCGGTCAATCTCAATGTGCTTCGTTCTATCATGTTGTACTAAATCATTGGCAATACTAATGGCTGCCTTGTTATCACAAAACAACTGCATAGGCCCTTTAGTTGAAACACCCAAATCTTCTAGCAAGGTTCGAAGCCACATTAGTTCACATATACCCAGGGCGATAGCTCGGTATTCAGCCTCAACGCTAGATCTTGCCACAACTGACTGTTTCTTACTACGCCAAGTGACAAGATTACCTCCAACAAATGAACAGTAGCCTGATGTAGATCGACGATCCTCTATAGAGCCAGCCCAATCTGAGTCAGAAAAAGCTTCGACTCTCATATGACCATGTGGTGCAAACAATAAACCTTTACCGGGTGCAGACTTGAGATACCTCAAAATTCTGTAAACGGTTTCCATATGACTTTGTCGAGGATCATGCATGTATTGACTGACTATACCCACAGCATAAGATATATCGGGTCTAGTATGAGACAGGTATATCAGTCGTCCCACTAGACGTTGATATCTTTCTCTATCAACCGTAGGTCCTGTGCCTCCTTCTAGATGATGATTAACTTCAATAGGAGAATCAACAGGTTTACATCCTAGCATGCCCGTTTCTGTTAAGAGATCAAGAACATACTTTCGTTGAGATAGGAAAATTCCACTGGAAGATCTTGCAACTTCAATACCAAGGAAATATTTCAAGGTGCCCAAATCTTTGATTTCAAACTCTTTAGCCAGGCTTGCCTTGAGGTTAACTATCTCTTCTTTATTATCCCCTGTCACTACAATGTCATCAACATAAACAATAAGAATGACAGTCTTACCATTTATTTGTTTGACAAATAGAGTGTGATCTGCTCGACTTTGTTTGTACCCAAGTTTTATCATTGCTTTGTGGAATTTACCAAACCAGGCTCGAGGAGATTGCTTCAATCCGTATAAAGCCTTTCGCAGTCTACAAACCTTTCCCTTGGTGACAGATGAGGCAAAACCAGAGGGTATTTCCATGTATACCTCTTCTTCTAGATCCCCATGAAGAAATGCATTTTTCACATCCAATTGCTGAATATCCCAGCCAAAGTTTGCTGCACATGAGATTATGATACGAACAAAGTTCATTTTTGCCACGGGCGCAAAAGTCTCGTGGTAATCAATGCCGTGAGTCTGAGTGTACCCTTTTGCAACTAGCCTGGCTTTGAGTCTGTCAACTGTCCCATCTGCCTTTTGTTTCACTGTATATACCCATTTGCAACCAACTGGTCTTTTCCCATAAGGAAGAGTAACTAGTTCCCAAGTATCATTCTTTTTCAGGGCATTCATCTCTTCTATCATAGCATGTTTCCACTTCTCATTGCTAATTGCTTCTTTCCACCCCTGAGGAATAGATATAGAGGACAAAGAAGAAACAAAGGAATGGTAGGATGTAGATAATTTATCATATGAAACAAAATTCGAGATAGGATGTTGTGTACAAGACCTGACACCTTTTCTAAGAGCAATAGGAATGTCAGTATCATCAGAAGAACAAATAGGATCAGGATTCATACCATTAGTATTACCAAGACTCGGTTCAGGGCAAGGTTGGTGTAGTGGTGCAGCAATGGTGACCTTATTCTTTCCTTTTCGAGTATAGGTCCTCAACTCAGGCTCGGACTGTAACTGTAACTCCCCTTGTGTAGCAGTATCAGGAACAACAACAGGAGTAGAGGAAGATGACTCGTGTAACTGTAACTCCCCCTATATAGCATTATCAGAAACAACAGGAGTAGAAGAAGATGGTATAATAATACTTGTATAAGAAGATGGTATAATAATACTTGTATTTGTATTTGTAATACCAATTTCGAAAGATGTCTCCTCATCAATAACATCCTCTCCCTGAGGAGACGGTGAAGAAGAATAAAAAGGTTCAGACTCCCAAAAAGTGACATCCCGAGTGACAAATACTTTGTGAGAAGGGGGATGATAACATTTATAACCTTTTTGGGTTGGAGAATAACCAATAAAAACACACCGAAGAGCTTTGGGATCTAATTTACCTCGAGTGGGGGATTTATCATGAACATAGCACACACATCCGAAAACTCGGGGCGAGGGAGAAGGAGTGGTTATGTGTTGGAGAAGGGAGTAGGACTTTTGTTTCCTAAGCTTCTGGAAGGAAGGCGGTTGATTAGGAATGCCGCAGTAAGAACCGCATCACCCCAAAAAGATTTAGGAGTTTTCATGGTAAACATAAGTGTGCGGGCAACTTCTAGTAAGTGTCGATTTTTCCTTTCTGCCACGCCATTTTGTTCTGGAGTTCTGACACAGGAAGTTTGAAGAATGATCCCATGCCGGGAAAGGTAAGATTCAAAAACATGATTATTACTGTATTCACGACCGTTATCACTATGGAGAATTTTGACTTTAGCGTTAAATTGAGTTTGAATCATTTTATGAAAGTCCTGAAAGTAGTCAAAAACTTCATTTTTGGAACGCAAAAGGTAAATCCAAGTAACATGAGAATGACAATCAATAAAGCTAACAAACCATCTAAAACCAGAACGGGAGACAATCCGAGAGGGCCCCCAGACATCTGTATGGATGATAGCAAAAGACTCAGACTGACGACTGTTAATAGCAGAATAAGTCGAACGTTTGTGTTTACCAAGTTCACACGGTTCACACAAAAACTGAGTTCTGTTACAATTCTTAACCAAAGACGGAAACAAAAATTCCAATACTGAAAAGGAAGGATGACCCAAACGACGATGCCATTGATGGAGGGAGGCCAGGTTGGAGTCGGAAATAGAGTGAAGAGCTTGAGTAGGGGCCATGTTAGATGAGGGAACATCTAAATAATAGAGACCATCAACTGCACTACCACTGCCAATCTGCTGTCCCGTCACCAAGTCCTGAAAAATACAATGGTTTGGAAAAAAAGTTACGGAACAATGCATAGATTCAGAAAGACGTTGGACAAATAATAAATTAGCAGTGAAGGAAGGAATATGAAGAACAGATGATAAAGTCAATGAAGGGGTACAAACTACAGAACCAGTATAAGAGTGTTCATGTAATAGAACAAATAAGTTTTGAAGAACCAGTTTTAACCCTGGACTCGATCATAAGAAAACATAGATACAAGTAAATTTGAGGGTAGTTGTCTCTTTTTGATGGAACTATCAGTAATTTAGTTTCTGATTTTAAGTGGACATAATCTTTAATTAGTTGACCATTATAAGTTTATAACATCAAACAAAGAGATGCAAAGACAGGAATCAGGAACAATCAATCATGTTCATTTCTTTAGGTGGAGATTAGTGAATCCATGCACAAGCTCTTATGTGTCACTGCTATTGTTTTCTGCCGATTAGTTATTCGTTAATTAGTGCTGTGATGAATACTAGTTTCTGAAACTCACTGTTTTACTGAAGAGATATTAAATAAAACATTTTCGTTCCCTTGTTCCATGTATCATCTGTGCAGCTCTGCAATTGGATCCAAATAATGATTCAGTCAAGGAAAATATTCGGGTAAGCTAATGTTTATAAGAAATTGCTGTTGTAATTGTCATCAAGACTGTTTTTGATGTCATTGTTTTTCACTTGTCACTATTTTGATTGTCATTATGAAATTTAGGTAGCAGAGCAAAAATTGAATGAAGAGTATCGGAGGACACATCATAATCAGGTAATGATATCTTTAATACGAGTGAGTTCTGTTGAGTAATGAGGTGAGAGATGATAACATGGATTTTCTACAAAAGGACTAAATACTGCTCATGTCAGATTACAAGATGTTTCGTAATAAAATTGAAGGCCTGATACTATTTGTTGGCTTCTTGTTTACATGAAATATAGAGTGAATCCTTTGAGCTGAACCAGTGACAGTAATTGTTACAATATGTGCTACTGATTTTTACAGTGATCGAGTCATTTTATGTGAGTCGTTAAGTGTATTATAAATCTCCTTCAACTGACATGTCAAAATCATCCCCTCGCTTACATTCTACTTATTTGTAGAATCTCCAAAGCTTTCATGTCCAGTGAAAAGACTATCTTTGACAAAGGAACCCATTATGTGTCGTGCTTGTTATTACTACCATGTCTTGTGTCTTGCATTGTACTTACATATGTCAAAATGCATAGACAAATCAAAGGAGTTGCTGCATTTTACTGCTCAATTGCTGCGTTGAAAATGCGAGTGATGGCAGATCCCTCATTTTGCATATTGCATGCTTTTAATACATATTTGTTTTTTGAAGTGTCACCATTTTGTAGTTGAAAATCTATAGTTATCGTTGCAATCAGAACGCCTTGTGTTCTATTTTGTTGTCCCAAAGAATATATTATAGCATCTAGAAGATGGTCAAACAGTATGTCTTTTCCCATCTTGTATACAGAATTCAAGTTCCTCAGGCCATCAGAGAGATACAAATCAACAATCTGCAGGAGGGTCAAGAAGTCATGCAATGCCGCCACAGTTTACATCAATGCCATTTACTGCTAACGGCATTCCTGTTGATATCACAAGCATGATTAGGAACATGACTGCCAATGTGTACCAAGTACCGCATTCTCAAGATGAGTCGCAAGGAGTTGGCAATAGCGACATACCTTTTCCTGAACAGGAGATTAGAATAGGTGGGAATATCAACGTAAATCTTGGAGATCAAATGCCTGAGGAACTTTCCGGGGCTTTGAGATCTGTGATGGAGATGTTCTCAGGAGCAGCACCCCATGATAATTCGCAAGAAAACTTGAATGAAAGATCACCACCGAGCTAAAACGGCGTCGGGCTTTCTTAAAGTTTCAACCTGGAAATGGTGCTATAGTAGGATTTCTAATTTTAAAATTTGTTTTTTGTATGAGCAATAACAACTGCGTTTCAACTTTGACTTTATTTTTATGTAAAAGTATGTGGAATAGTCTCATAATAGGTGAAGTAAATGGTAACATAAAGATTGTGATTAAACAATTACTTTTCAACCATATGTATACTGATGTATACAGATAATATAGCTAATACAAGTACTCGGCTTTAGTGGTAGTAAACCTAGGGGTGGAATGTCATAAATCATGGTACAATACTCCACGAGTCGTCGTACAATTATTAAAGTTACATAACCCATTGAAGTAACTTTCAAGTAACATGTGATTAATTATTATTTTGGCTCTTCTTTTGGAGTCTCAACGAACTTCTATAAATCTTCTCACAAAAAATTATTGAGTTATCCAGTTATTATTTGCAGTATCATCATCATCATCATCTTATACACTAAACCGTTATTTTTTGGTGCAAACAATAATTACTAATGAAATTAAGAAGTTGCTCAAAGTCGTAAAATGATACCTAAAAAAGGACACAAACATTGCTCCAATGATTCTTCTAAAAATTATTTACAAGTTTAACTAATCTTTGGGGAGTACTAATTTAGTAATTGCCAAAAGTTTTTGGGATTATGATAGTGGTTGGTTCGAACATTTTTCTTGATTACAATGAATGAGATACTATGAATAATGTAATATTTATTTTTTTAAAGGATAATGTTAGGGATCTTAATTTTTTTGTCTCAAGTAATACGTCACTATTACATTGGTTGGGTAAGTCTCTTGTGATTGACAATGTCATAAACTATATTTTGTCTCATTCAATATCACTTCATTTGAGACAAAAAAAATTGAGACTCCTAGTATTATTCTTTTTTAAATAATCCAATTACCTGATAAACCTTAGAGAAAAAAAATATTGAGATACTATTGCTTAGATGTGATGACGTACACTTAATTATACTCTCTCCTTTCTAAAATTAGAAATACAATTTGACTTTTGAAATCAAATAACGGCGTATTAAACTTCAAAATTGATATGATTTATAAAAGTTTATAATGAAATAAATTTTGTAATTAATAGTTTTTATTATATACTATACAATTATAATAGTTATATTAATTAAAATTAAATAAATTTACATAATTTAAAATTTAATATACTGTAGTTTAATCTGAAAAGTTAAGTGATGAGCGACACCAACTGAAGAGTTTCTTTGTTGCGTGTGGTGAAAAATGTGGACGCTTTCTGAGGTTGCGTCTGAGATTTTTTATCTGCTTATTTGATGCATTCAATCCCGTGCAAAGCACGGACCCCGTCAAATTTAATTAGGGGCATTAACAAAAAATTATATAATTTGGAAATTTATTTTTTTTAAATAAATAAGTAAAATGCATTTTAAATATATCACTTAAAAAAGTAATTAAAATATAATTTTACTTCAATAATAAGTATTATGGCAATTGGGCTTCACAAAAGAAAAAAGTATTATTGCAATTGATATATCAAATTATAATTAGAAATATATTTTAATACAAAACATATCTTATAGTTAATATATATCTAGTAAAATATAGGAGTGGAAAATTATCTCTTTTTTTGTGTTGGAGACTCTCAATAAATATGAAGTCTCGCTAAAATGTATATTTGATAAGGTTCAAGTATAATACTATCTGATATAAAAAACTCAACCTATGTAACTCAGCAATTTAACTTAATAATTTGACCTATTGAACTCAATCAATGATTCATCATTACTCTAATTATATACAGTAAAATTTGTAGTGTTGGTGGAAATTTATGATATTTTTAGAATTGTTTAAAATGGGCTTTTGATGTATGATCTTGGATTTTCTATTTCGTTATGACTACATTGCTTTTAAGTCATGCTGCTGTGTTGCTAATATAGTAAAAATATCTCACTAATAAGAGAATGTGACACGTGGCATACTAAAAAGAGAAATAAAGGTGAGATATGTATCTATGTAAATAATTATTATATTTATTATTCCTTCCGTCTCAAATTAATTGCTCAATTTTAACTTTTTAAAGTCAAATTAACCATTTTTAAAACTATTTTTTTTTACTATTTTTGCTAAAATATAGATGGAGAGATTATAACCAAAAGAAAGTATATACAATTTATTACTAACCCCAATTTTTATAATTTTAGAAATATATTTATATATGTTTAATTATTAATTATAAAAATAGTCAATTTGACTTAAAAAAGTTAAAATTGAGCAATTAATTTGGGATGGAGGGAGTATCAAATAATTATTGAAGTTAATTATTATTAATGATAAGCATAATCTAGAAACCCTAATCAATTAAAGTTAGGAGAAGATAATTCATACATTATAAATAAGGCGTAGATAATTGAGGTACGGAAAAGATAATTCATACATTTAGATATATATCATTATAAATAAAGGGTAGGTAATTTGAGACACGGAGAAGATAATTCATTCACTTAGATATATATATTATTCAATTCTTGATCTCTCAAGTCAGTGACTAACTTAAGTATCAGATAGATCAACCCATCCAATCTCGTCTCAAATAAATATCGTTAGAATGTTGTCAGAGCCGTTGGGGTATCTTTGAATCGCCTCTCGAGCACCTGCAAAATAAATTAAAATTATTATTATTATTATTATTATTATTATCTATGTTGGAAAGCCTCCATGGAGGCTTTGCTGTGGGCTTTTTTTTGCCTTTCCCTCTTTTGCCCTTAATTATATTATTATTTTATTTTATTTAATTCTCTAAATTTTATAAAATTTCTATTTTACCCACACAATTTCTACGCATAATGCGTGTGCCACCCGGTATTAATTATTAATAAAGAGACTATCCTTTTGACTAATCTTTTTGTGGAATTTTTTTTATTAAATAAATTACATAACTCTCTTTTTATCACGCTAAATCAAGGCCCATTTATCACAATCAATTATAATATCTTTTATGAGTTTTATTATTTGATTAATTTCAAAAAGTTAATAAAAGAAATTAACTTAATATTCTTAAATGATTGCTGAAAAAAAAAAAAACATGTCAAAGCAAGTATTGACAAACATTAATTAACACCAGACAACACAATCCTTGACAAAAAAAGAAAGCCAATAGAATTGTAAAATACTCCTTCAGTCCCAAATTAATTATTCAATTTTGATCATTTTAAGTTAAATTGACTCTTTTTAGAACTAATCTTTTTACTATTTTTGTTAAAATATAAGTGAAGAGATTATAACCAAAAGAAAGTATATACAATTTATTACTAACTCCAATTTTTATAATTTTAGAAATATATTTATATATGCTTAATTATTAATTCTAAAAATAGTCAATTTGACTTAAAATGGTCAAAATTGAACGATTAATTTGGGACGGAGTGACAGGAAACATGACATTTTTTTAATTAAAAATTATTTAACTCACGCAGAAAATAATGCGGTTTATATAATTAATAATTAGTCAAAACACCAATTCAAGAATATGTCAGCAATGATTGATTCTGGAGATATTAAGCTACCCAAATCAGACTGCCTGTAGTTTCGCTTACATATATTATACCTCGCTCGCCATTCTTGACCCTATCTGTCTAATATCTATCCATCTTTTTTATTTTTTATTATTCCTTTCCCCCACTTGACTGACTTTTTAATTGTGTCAAACTTGAATGAAAAAGTGTGCGAGATTAAATAGTCACAGAAAAATGCAAATTAGAAATGAAGAAAAATAAATTTCTTTGCAAAATAAACAATAAAATAAATATGATAGACTCATTCTTTATCCTTCTAAAAATGAGAATTTTACGTCTTTGTTGATATTTTTTTTTTCTTCTTCTTCTTTATTTAAAATATTTTTATATTCATATAGCATGTGATACTGCTGTTTTATTAATTTTTCTATTACATTAATTTACAAGTATTTTTATTTGATATTAGAAAAATTATCTAAAAAATTATGCTTAGTCGCGTTTTAGACAAAATTTAGTTAGAGAAAATATTTTTATTTTTCTTTATGTATTGATTTTTTTTCGTCTTAATAATCTAAACTAATATGTTTATTTAAAAATATCAAAGTTAGAAGAAAAATTATACAAAACCAATTGACTCCATATTATTTGAAGCTCACACAATGATAAAAATTACAGGGTCATAATTTCATAACCAACATTAATTAACTGTCCCATTCAAAATCATAATAATTATACATAAAAAAGAAATATTAAGTTTCACATAAACGAAAAACAAATGTCTCACATAAAATATATATATATATATATTTTAATGAAAATTGAACTTAGTATCTAAAAATTTCAAAATTTAATTCTTACTTATTAAGCTAAGGCGCAGCTGAAAAATAGTTGAATATTTATTTATTATTTTCTAGCTTTTAGTACAACAACACATTATAATATTAGAAAATATTACTCTTTTCAATGTAATTGAGTTTGAATTCATCATTAAAATTAAAATTATAAAATTATAAAATATTTCTCTTTTTAATGTAATTGAGTTTGAATTCATCATTAAAATTGAAAACATGCGATATAAATTAGACAATGTTTTACTACTCCCATATTACGCATAGGTGTCAAATTTATGTGGGAAGGAAGGTCTTAAAGATTCGAAACTTATAATTGTAAAAACCTAAAACAAAAAGAATCTTTTCCATTTGAAAATTAGAACACAAAAATAGAAAATGGAGTTTTTTATTAAAATTTTTTGACTGAAAAAAAAGAACATACAATTTTCTCGCTTTGAAATAAACAGATTTTATTTTTTTGCCGTCTAGCATTTGGACCTCATGCGCCGAATCCAGAGTCTCCTCCACTGAATTCCACGGTCAGATTTGTGTAATGTTTGCACGTGTGTTCATCTCAAAAACGATCTGATCCGTCTATTTATTTCTGACGACTCCCTCAGTTAAAAGGAAAAAAAGACCAATAAAACACCTAACCATCTGTTCAAAAACTCACCTTCTGACACTACAAACCTCTGCATTCCTCGATTTCTCCGCCAATTTCACCCACTATATATTAACACTCTTCTCTCCCCTTCTGATTACTCCCACACCTTGTTTGATCTCTCGGAACCCCAATTTTTCCAAATAACTCACTGGGTTTTTGGGAATTTGTTCTTGTTTTCAGGGATATGTTCTTTGTATTCAGAATCTAAAGAAAGGTATGATTTTTTTCGCACATTTTGCTGTTTCTTGAACTGGGTTTGGTTGATTTTTGCTTCTTTTGCATTTTGGGGGTTTAAAGTTGATTTTCTTCACGGGGGAGTGAATTTTTTTTGATGTTTGGTATTCTATTGTGTATTTTGATGTTCTTGATTAATTATTACTTTGCAGATGCTTTTCTTGTAATCTAGTGTACTGAATTCAGTTATATTTATAAGTAGTTTTTGGTTAGGATTTTTAATTAGTCTATAATCATCTTGCATTTTGTTGTGGTGAAATTGACAATTCCCCCTTTCTCTAAGTAGTCTATATCATCAAAAGATGACTTTTTTTAATGATGGCCGTGTTGCAAAATTGTATATTTAGCTCAATTTGTTAGTTTTAGTTTGAATTCTTAGATATGTGATTTTATTTACGGGCTTTGATGCTATAGTTCTTATTTTTGTTATTAAATGTATATGTTGGTGAATTGTACTCTTTTTTCTCTATTAGTAATGCCCTTTTTCATGAAATCTTATATGGCAATACATTTGACTCCGGGCATAGTATACTGAGTATTGACAGCTGATGTTGTAAGTGTGGTTAAATATGAGATTGCCTACAGAGTTCCAGGGCTTAATGTCAAACTTGTAGGGTCAAAGTATATTTATAGTATATACAGAAAACAATAATCCTTTTTGTGATTGAGTAAGTTTTTTTTGTAGGGTCAAACTTGTAATGTAATATACTTGAATTTTGTTATTAATCCTGAAGTAATTTAGTACTTTCTCAGCTGATTCTTGCTTTTAGGGATTAGTGCAAAGAACCGGGTAGTTTGTACAACCTTCATCCTTTTGTTAAACGCTTGGAGAACATAATTTGGCTGAATTAAGATGCAAGTCAGTGTTACCTGAAACGTGGTACGTGGTACGCTATATAGATAAAACGCGATACGCTAGGATATATTTATATAAGTTCTTAT
Source organism: Aralia elata (assembly GCA_034770075.1). NCBI lineage: Eukaryota > Viridiplantae > Streptophyta > Magnoliopsida > Apiales > Araliaceae > Aralia > Aralia elata. Next base: position 148,910 of record JAVJAP010000016.1, on the reverse strand, counting down.
AGTTAGGAATTCTCTTATAATCTAAATTAATAGACCTAAGTTTTACAAAAGATTTTTAGTTGACTCAACAAGTTGATTGTTTTATAAATATTTTAGTACAATTGCATCCAATACTAAGTTATAATATTGATATTTGTGCAATTATAGTTAAACAACAAAGAAATTTTTCGGTACGCTAAATTTAGAGTATTGGTATCTAAGAGTACTCATTTGGGTACACAAGTACCAATACGCGGTTCGCTATGTCTATAAGAGTATTTGGTAACTCTGGATGCAACCTTATATTTAAGCCGTCTCTCATTGATATTTCAGTAACACATTGATGTACTTCTAGTAACTATCTCATTTTGATCTTATGAGGACAATTCATTACTGATACATCCAGTTATTAGTAGTTATTAGTAAACTATCAGTTATGAGCTTTCAATTTTTATGGATAAAGTTTAATTTGGTCTGTCTACTCTTTGAGACATGAGACTTATAAATTAGTTCTACCTGATCTGAGAGTTACTAGTAAATATAACTGGTTATCAGTTTCTGTAACCTGGACTTTAATTGCTTGATTGTCTACAGATTGTGTTTTATCAAAGATGGGTCCTTATCTTGTCGGCGTCATTGTTCCCTTTGTATTGACTCTTCTCCTTCGGGACTTCGAAGAATTGGAAAAAAAGCGGGGTTTGCCTGTTGATGTTGGTGGGGAACCTGGGTTTGCAATTCGAAATTATCGATTTTCTTCCCCTATGGAATCAGCATGGGAAGGCATTACAACACTTGCGGAACTTTTTGAGCATTCATGCAAGCAGCACCGAGAAAAGAGATTTCTTGGAACTCGGAGATTGATTTCTAGCGAGTTAGAAGTTTCTGGAGATGGGCGATCATTTGAGAAACTTCATTTGGGTGATTATGAGTGGTTGACCTATGGCCAAGCCTTTGAAACAGTGTGCAACTTTGCTTCTGGTTTAGTGCAACTCGGTCATAAAAAGGAAGAACGTGTAGCTATCTTTGCCGATACACGAGAAGAATGGTTTATTGCACTACAGGTGCTCATCTTCAAAATTTTATTTTAACTACTTTGTTCTCAGATAATAGTGGTGCTCTAGTGATATGCCTATCGGAAATTAACAATGCAATACAGCTTTTAAATAAAGACAGTAATACAGCTTTCTTCTTTCCGATTCACTTATTTTTTTCTGATGATGTAAATCGTACATTAACAATGCCTATCAGAAATTCTAACATAGTAACTGTGGTTGCGTTGTATCAGGGTTGCTTCCGACGCAATGTCACGGTCGTGACCATATATGCATCTTTGGGGGAGGAAGCTCTGTGTCACTCATTAAATGAGGTATCTCTCGCTTACTCTCTCTTATGTACAAACACAACGACAATGCATTGCTTTTGTTGCCTTAATATTAAACTCCAAATTCTGACACAATGTTTCTAGTTTTCTGCATGCAAAGGATGTAGCATATCATATTCTTATTTGGTACTCTTGAAGAGTTATTTCTATTACATCTTTTTTGAGGGAGAGGCTGATGAGACTTGAATTAGGGTAGAGTTTGTAAGGAGATGAGATGTTTGGAAGAAAACATGCTAGACTGTGCTGCAATCCAAAATTTTCTGCTGAAATACATTCGCTTTTTGCTAGATCTAAATTTCTAAATCAAAATCAATTAAAAATAAATTGCCTTGAAATGACATGGTTTTTGTGGAAAAGGCAATGCCAAAAGCTTTTTTGGTGGTAATATTTTAAAATCTTAACCACTTATCACTTTTATTTTATTTATTTATAAAAAAAAACCCTACTAAATTAAGCATGCTAGATTATGCACTATATTCTGCCTTAGTTTGAGCAACTATAAAACATTTCCTTATTTTCATCCTTAAAAAAATAATCCTCTTTTTTGAATTGTTTTAGTGAACATTTTTGTCACTGCCATCTCAAATGATTTTCCATTTAATATTGCCAGACGGAGGTTACAACTGTGATTTGTGGAAAACGAGAATTGAAGAAGCTTCTAGATATAAATGGACAACTTGACACAGTAAAACGTGTCATATGTATGGATGATGAAATCCCGTCACATGGCTCATTGATTCAAGCGAGCAGTAGTTGGGAAATTACATCCTTTTCTGATGTAGAAAAAATTGGCAGAGAGAACCCTGTTGATGCTGATTTACCTGTTTCAGCTGATATTGCTGTTATAATGTATACAAGTGGGAGTACAGGTTTGCCAAAGGTTAGTGAAGTGTGCTTCTTATTTCGGATGGGAATTATACCTTGCAGATGTGGATGCCGCGGTTGTGACATTGGGGATATGTATATTCTAATGATGTACGGCAATGTTGGGATACTAATGGAATTTCCGCTTCATGTAGGGTGTAATGATGACGCATAGCAATATTTTAGCTACAGTGTCTGCTGTCATGACCATTATTCCTAACCTTGGACACAAGGATGTTTATTTAGCATACCTGCCCCTCGCACATATTCTTGAACTAGCAGCTGAGGTATGTTGTATCTTGAAATTTATGGTTTTTGTAACTGGTGTATTTTGATGGTTTCTTTTTCGCTCTTTACAGACACACACACACACACACACACACACACATATATATTGTTTCTTTTTTCCCCATTCTATTCCTTTCTTACTGGTCACTTGCTTATGCAGAGTAGTTTAACAATTCATGTTTATATTGTAGAATATAGTCGTTGCCGTAGGATGCTCAATAGGATATGGGTCCCCTTTGACTCTAACTGATACATCAAACAAGATAAAAAGGGGAACAAAGGGGGATGCCTCTATGTTAGGGCCAACAATTATGGCAGCTGTCCCAGCAATTCTTGATCGTGTTAGGGATGGTGTGCGGAAGAAGGTGTGAATCCGTTCACACATTTATATGGAAACAAGTACTTTATACTTTATAATTCTTTGATATCCTTTAAAGGTAATTTTCAAGATGAGGTCAGTTATGTAAGTTCAACTTGCTAAAATGCAGGTCGATGCAACAGGTGGGCTATCAAAGAAATTGTTTGATTTGGCATATGCTCGTCGATTGAGTGCAATAAATGGCAGTTGGTTTGGGGCATGGGGCCTTGAAAGGCTTTTGTGGAACTTTTTGGTATTTAGAAAGGTTCGGGCAATTTTGGGTGGTCGTGTTCGCTTTCTGCTGTCTGGAGGCGCTCCTCTTTCTGGAAATACTCAAAGATTCATCAACATCTGTCTTGGGTTGGTATTTTTCCTCTGAGAACCATAATTACTTATCCAATGAAGATTTTAATGAAAAAGAAAAAAAATAAACAATAAATTTTATTTGCTTTCCCACTTATATACTTAGATACTTGTACCTTAAACATCATTCTTTTCTAATGCTTCACCATCAAGCTATGAATTTGTTTCTTTTTGTACCGGATGCATGTAAAATAACAATGTCAAGTTTTTTTCGTTCGCTCTCATGAATAATACCTTGTGTTTTAGAAAAAACTATGTTTGGATGTTGTATATTGATACAGACTTTTTATTGTCTTTTCTCATTATGTTTGTTTCATTTTTTGTTCATCATATTTACAGTGCTCCAATAGGTCAAGGGTATGGTCTCACTGAGACTTGTGCTGGTGCGACGTTCTCTGAGTACGATGATACATCTGTTGGACGTGTTGGGCCTCCAATTCCTTGCTCCGTTATCAAGGTAAAATATTATCCACCTTAAATTTTCTAGATAAATTTTTTTGACGAACTTTCACTGCTTTAAGGACAGTGTTCATTTAATCAATAATTATCAGTTTCAAAGTCAAATTAATTGTTTCGCCGATATGAGTAATTACTATATAATGTAATGCCTATTTTCATATGATTGAGCAACTATACAATCTTTTTGGGGTTACTCTTGATATGGGTATCCTCTTCTACATCATACAAGATAATCTTATTGATGCTAGAGAATCCATCCCAAAATTACACACCACTAATTGGAGTATCCGCTATTCATATATACTAGTTTGAGACTATTTATACTGTCATGAGACAAGTCATCTTGCGCCTCCGTCATGTACAAAGACAGTAGTTCAGTTGCCGATTCTTGAAAGGACAGACAAATGGCGGAGTGACTTGACGCAAGTCTTCGAATACCCATCTCTTTTTCCATTTTGAGCATTTAACTCGAGCGATATGGTAACTATTGGAGTTCTTAACCCATATATACTATATATACTAGCTTGGATGCCTTTATTTTATCGATATTGGACAAATGCTCTCACAATGGAGTCTTGCTCTTAGAACTTATAGTATCAGTCTCTCTGTGTGTCCAATTTTTCTAATGTGATAATTATGTCTGATCGTTTCATCATGAATTTTGTGATTACTGGTTTTGACATATACATATGTATGATTTTCCATCAATGTAACACAAACTATACTTTAGTTGATAGATTGGCCTGAGGGTGGGTATTCAGCAAGTGATTCTCCAATGCCTCGTGGGGAAATAGTTGTTGGTGGGCCACATGTTACTGTTGGATATTTTAAGAATGAGGAGAAAACAAAGGAAGTGTACAAGGTAAAATTTTTACCTACTCTACTTTTACTTGTGGAAGATGTTTTCGAGAATTGATGAACCTTATATTACTCCGTTGTTGTCAAAAGGTTGATGAGAGAGGAATGAGGTGGTTCTACACAGGTGACGTAGGGAGATTTCATGCCGATGGCTGCCTTGAGATTATTGACCGTAAGAAGGACATAGTAAAACTTCAGCATGGAGAATATGTCTCTCTAGGAAAGGTACATTGCCGTAAATTATCTTTTTTCCCTGTTTTGCATTGTATGTTAATCGGAATTTCATTAATGACTAGTTCTTTATTTTCAGGTTGAGGCTGCTCTGGTTTCCAGTCCCTACGTTGACATTATTGTGCTGCACGCTGATCCTTTCCACAGTTATTGTGTGGCTCTGGTGGTGGCTTCGCAGGCCGCATTGGAGGAGTGGGCCTTGAAGAAGGGTATCAAATATGCAGATTTTGCAGACTTGTGCCGTAAAGAAGAAACCATAAAGGAAGTGCTTGGTTCACTTGTGAAGGTATTTCATGTTTCTGTGCCTTTTGAGTTTCAGTCTAAGTGAGACCGCTAAAATGGTAGAAACATATTTATACCAAGAAGCAAGGATTCGGGTTCATCTAAAAAAATGGGAATTCACGTCCTATAACATATCAATTACATTTATCTACATTAACTAGGAAAATTTTCTTTATTTATGCCTTGTTTTCTTATTGAACAGGCAGGAAAAGCAGCTCGCCTGGAGAAGTTTGAGATACCTGCAAAGATCAAATTGCTTTCTGAACCATGGACTCCTGAATCTGGCCTTGTCACCGCAGCTCTCAAGATAAAAAGAGATGCAATTAGGAAGGCATTCTCTGTCGACCTTGCGCAGCTATATTCATCATAAGTACTTTTTATCCATATACTAGTTTCATCCTTCTCTTTTCCCCTGCTTTTGTACTTCTTTCCTTTTTGTAGTTCATTTTCGCCGTTTACTTTCTGTGGAGTTGGGAAGTAAATTCAGGGGAAATATTCAAAAGTATTTGAGTAGTGATTTTGCAAGTTTGCTAACATGAGCTACTAAATGTGATTTTATGGGATATCATTTGAAGCTATTCAGGTTTCTGTCTCTGCTCATTTTTGTACCCCCTTCAGAAAATTTGTGAAAATCTTGGTGCAGTCTTATTAACCCAAAAGGGTGCCCAATTGTTATAGGATAAAATCTCGCTAAAGTAAAAGTCAAGGGTTTGATTATAAAGATAAAATCTAGCTAAAATGAAGGATAAGGGTTTGATTATCACATGGAACAAAAATCTTGGTAGAATGAAAGGTTAAGGTTTCGATTGTCACATGGAACAAAAGTACAAATGATTGTAAGATTGGTGTAATAGGACATGTAATGGATTATAATAAGTTGAGATAATGATTTGTTAAGTTAGTTATAGAGTAGTTATAATTGACATAATTATGTTCTAAGAAAAATGAAACAAGAGAAAAAGAAAGAAAAATAATATTGAACCTAGAAAAGGAAAAAAGTATAGAAATTAGTCATGACAACATAAGTTATCTACATCTTGATTTCATTAAACTTGATGCAGTCTTAACTCTAATGGGCGACCCAATAGATATATGATAGATCTAAAGATTAAATGTTCCATTATCTCAATAGAATGAAAGTTCAAGGATTTAGTTATCATATAGATTAAAATAATTATAATAGGATAGGTAATGGTTCATAATAAGTTGAGACAATAATTTGTTAAGTTAGTTATAGAGTATAATTGACATAATTATATTCTAAGAAAATTGAAACATGAGAAAAAGAAAGAAAATAATGTTGAACCTATAAAAGGAAAATGTAGGGAAATTGGAAGGTGAGGGAGGTATAAATTGTGGGGATGGTTAGTTGGGGAAAAAGAGGCTAATAAGTTTGGAAAAGACTACACTATAAAGGTGAATATTAGAAGAGACCCACCTCCAAACATGGGTCCTCCATGGTGTTATCAACTTGACCACAAACCTACCAAAATGGAAACACCCCCTCTTTTCACCCATGTGACCTTTAGTTTCCTTCTTTTAATCACTTACCCTTTTTTAGTATGTTTGATTGACACACTGTTGAAATATCTCTGTCTCCAATTAAATGTCCTAATTTATTATTTAAATAATACGTAAAATAAAAATAAAACATTTAATTTACTTTAAGACAAATGGAATTCTATTTTCTTTTTTCTCTTTTCACCACATCCGTCCTATAAAAAATATTACAATTGTTGATTTCACACAACGTAACAAAGTCAATTTTGTAAAATAAATTATTAATTTATAAAGTAATTCTTAATATTACTTTTAAGATATTGTAACATAGAGAATACCTTTATCGTGTACTAAATTTTAAAAATAGTAGTTTTGTACTGATATTTGCTTTCGACTTTTAATTTATAAGAGTGACTATTATTTTAAAATAAAAATAAAATTTTATATTTTTGCACAACTAATGGAGAAAGTATCTATTACTCTCCCTCTATATCTTTGCACAACTAATGGAGAAAGTGTCTATTACTCTCTCTCTCTCTCTCTTTATATATATTTTGTATATACATATGTGCATGACTCGTGCACTTGAGCACGCACACACCAAATATGTGTATGTGGTTGTGTGTGTTGCACGATGAAGTATACTCATTTGAAACTACTTGTATCTATTGCTGTCAATACATTTAAATAATAATGGCATTTTTGTGCACTCATACAATTTTTTAATTATTTGGTTCTTTCTTTACTTTGACCAAGAAGTTAAGTGGATTTAGGACAAATTTGTTGGGCAAATCAATCATAGATACATCTAGATATTGCAGCTAATATGCAATAATTTAGGAAAGAGTGGCCATCTAACCACTGATATGAAGTAATTCTTATCATTTATTTATTTGTTTTGTTATTTTGTTTTTGTTTTGTTTAGGCTGCTGATAGTATCAGAATAATATTATACTGACAGAACAATAAATTATATTGTATGAGTAACAAGTATCATTAAAAATTTAAAATATTATTAAAATAAATATAAAAATATCGATAAATACATATTTATTATGGGAGCACAAATATTACTCACATTGCCAATTGCCTTGGTTAGTCTCCATAGGAAATCTTCCACCATTTCTAAGCTTGACAATGTTATGTTGTTGACGTTATTGTCTCGGGATGCTAACACAACTTCATGAATTTTAGGCAGATAGATGTAACATTACTTGGAAGAATGGGCGTTATAAGTTGGTTCAAAAGTCATAACTAAGCTCGCCATGACCATTTCCTTGTGATTAGTTGTCTTGCATACTCCTCCTTTAGGGGAATTACCAGAACAACTTAATTTTTCTTGATTATTAGATGCACAAATTATTAATTTTTTTATTTAATTCTTTATTGGTCGACAATATTTAAGCATGTCTTATATTATTTTATTTTAAAAAATGTGAGAAAAGTTGTTGCATTTTAAAGTCGACTCAATTAAACAAGCTACATCCGTCATTTTAATTTCTTGTCAAATTAAATCATTTTTATAAAGCTACATCAATCTTTAGATCCCCTATTAATTATTTTTGTACCATTGAAGAATTCCTAGTCTCACTCCGAATAATGCTCTAAACACATCATATTCTCTCTCATGAGAGTATAAAGTTAATTTTGAATTGAGTTTAACAAATTTTGTATTGGTTATATATGCAACTGATCTTCTATCAACTACAATATATATATATATATATATATATATATATGTATATATATAAACTAATTTTCAGTCAATCAAGAACTCATACATATATGACCCAACTTATATATATATATATATATATATATATATGTATATATAAAACTAATTTTCAGTCAATCAAGAAACTCATACATATATGACCCAACTTATATATATATATATATATATATATATATATATATATATATATATATATATAATATGTATATATATACAGAGAGAGAGAGTAAAAATTCTGAAAGTCCAATTTTCATAGTCAATCAAGAACTCATAAATGACCCAACTCGACCGGCATATAGATCTGCCAAAAAAATCAACTTGTAGGAAAAAAAGTATGGAAATGGTCAATTCACACTCAAACACTTACCATTACCATGTAAATATTTTATGTCAACCATTAATCTACCCATCAATCATACTTTATGGAACCTAACAATTATGTATTCAATCCCAAGGCTTCAAAAAAAAGAAAAGAAAAAAAAGAGTATTCAATCCCAATAAATTTTGGTTGACCACTCTAGAATAACTTTCTTACCTTAGAAAGAATAGGCCCAAACACTGAAACTCTTAACCATTTTAGAAAGACCAGCAAATCTTTATTGGAAATGGTCCGCAAATTAAATACAAAAAACCACCATATACAATAAATATACACCCATTTGTGGGCCATCCTTAAATATAAAATAAAATAAATAAAAATTGCAACACACATATATATAAACAAACACTAACAAACTGATTTCTTCCCATATGAATCTCATTATATATATCACTAGCTCTCCCTCTAGGCTCTAGTATTTATTTATTTTTCTTGAGTACGAGTCTTCCCTTTTGATAATTAATATGAATGATCATAATAGAGAAGAATAAGCCATTTTTGTTATTTTCATCCCACAGAAGTGGTTATAGGGGTTTTGCCCTTTGTGTTTGAATGAGAGGCTTATAATCTTGGCTTCTAAGCAAGGTCATCATCATCTTCATAGAGCTAAAAGCATTAGAAATCAAAGTTTTAGTGGTGATTACCAGAAGCCTACTCTACCTAAAATCTTTGCTCTAGGATCATTGCTCAACCGGTTCGAATTCCGGCACCGGAAATCTGAAGATTTCAACAGTGATGCCTCCACCAGTCACGAAGGTAGGTTAATTCTGTTAATTTGATCACACACACACACACACACACACATACATACATACATACATACATACATATATTTCTTCTTGAAGTTACTTGTTTTTCTGCTCTTGAAATACATGAAAACATATATCAAATTTATGTAGTGGAATTACTCGTTTTTTAGTGATGAATTAAAAGTTTGCTCATAGTTTCAAACATATATGAATATATATTTTAAGTCGTGTATGTATATGCATAGATATACTCTACAATTTACTAGAATATTTACCATATGTTTCTTGCATAGATGAATTATGTTTCCCCCCGCTGTCTTTCATCTCTTATGACAACATATGTAGGGAAGAGATAAAAAAACCAGCGCAAATAGAAAAATTTGAAATGCAAATATTATTGTCTATTTAGTCCAAGCATTAGATCAAACATTTTCGTTCTATTATACACACACACACACACACACAAGCTCTTCCAAGATTCTTATAATTGGCGAGATTTCCTCAGTTTAATTTCATTTGCATATAAGTCTAATATTCTTTGTTTGGCCTTTCACGAGAAATATTCCCATTTTTAATTACATACGAGGCTTCGATAACACATATTATACATAATTTATTTTCAGCAATAATCTCCTAATAATAAAAGTTTTAATCGTAAATTAAATATTGTTCTAAGAAACCTGTATATACGAGATAAATCAACAGCTTAAACAGGACTCCATTTTTAATTATCAATTAAGTTAGTATTTCCAATTGTGGTTTAGCAAACTTCTCCACCAAGATATCAGTGTCGGTTTGAAAGTTTGCATAACATAATAGTACAGTTGTAAAATTATAGTAATAGTTTCTCAGTAGTCAATATAACTTTTGTAACTACTTTTTTTCGGCACCATTCCTATCTATATATATACAGTACTTTTGACTTTAATCTGAACAAAAGTAATTTGGAATCATGGTCTCTCTCTCTCATATAATAATTAAATGCACATTATATTATTTTTTGAATACCTTTTTTTATTTTTTATAGAAATTATACTATTATATATTCAAATTTTAGAGATACATTTTATAGAGATACATTTTATGTTAAGACTTGGACGAAACTTGGGAAGAGGGCTAGAATAGAAATTTAGGAGAAACTTGTCCTTCATATTGTAGTGCCATCTGAATATAACTTTTGCTAATAAACTCGAATTTGTGATCTTACATAATAAAAAAGATTTATTACGTACGTACTCTATTGCCTTTGCTCAATATAATTAATCATTTAAGTAATTAATTTATATTTTTTTAAGCATTTGCATTTGAGAATCACTAATTAATATTCCAAAATTTTGTTTGCAGATTCTTTCATATCAATCAAGTTTGAAAACAATATTGGTGTGGGCTCATGGGAGAAGGGGGGTGCAGGCACAGTCTCTAAGGTCTCTCTAGAGCATTGCAACTTCTCATGGAACCAAAGCTTGGTCAACAATGAGGCTAAAGGGTCAACCAAGACTGTGATAGAGCACGTAAAGCCACGTGGGTCGACGTTGAGGTGGCGAAAGCGGATTGGTCACCTCTTTCAGCTCAGCAGATGGAAGAGGTCCAACAAAGGGAGTGTGTGTCATGTGGGAAGCAAGCTGGAGGGAGTTAAGGTGAGGAATAATGGATGGATAAGAACTCTGACAAAGAGGAGGACCAAAGAATAAAAAGAGGCTGTATAGAAAGAGACACTAAAACTCATCAATATATCAAAATATATATAAGCTTTTCCCCTTCCTTTAAGCTAAATATACCTAGCTTCCACCACCCCATATTTGTGTGTAGGGGCTCAAAGTGAATGTTTAAAGATTGAGATGGTATAGTTAAATTTGCTTTATCATCAATAAAAATGTGCATTTGCTTGTATTCTTGAATCTTGAGTATATATCTAATGTTTAAGTTTTTTCATTTTAAAGAGATGGGATTTGAAAAAAAAAAACCCATGTACACTGTTGTGACCTAATAATTGGTTGTCACATTAGATTACTCAACGACCACACTGGTAAATTTTTGAGTACGTGTAGTTTTGTAGGCTTCACATGTATATATCGACATACAGAAGACTACATTCTAAGTTTTGAAACTTGTTTGTTTTTTTTCTAATCACAAAAGTATCAGCAGAGTCATGGCTACATCATAATTTGATTAATACGACTACATTCGGACTTACTTAGAAGAGCCTCATAGCCCATACATAGTGTTCATTTGATGCTAGTGGGTGTCTAACTCTTCTCTTTTCCCCCATCTCTCTTATACCACAATAAAAACAATGGCATCCCATGTGTGAATTATAAATATATGATCTGAGGATATTACATGTGCTCACACACTAAGAAGTAGGAAACATTTGATTTAGATGATATGTAAAGGGCCCACAAGTGTTGTGCTAATTGTCTTCTAGTTGTCTTTTGGGGGATCTAGAATATCTTGCCTGCCTTGTTCACATGAAACCCAATTAAATTACAATGAGAAGTGACACAGCTGCTTTGGTGCTTCTTTAAATACAAAAATATTTGTGTATAAAATATTTTGTTATGATAAAACTTGAAAACTCCTATCCCATACAACATTCCATCTTCCTTTGTTTAGTTGTACCAAGTCACATGGCATGCAGCAAAGAGCTAGCTAGTGTGGCAAATTTGTCCCCTATGCTGGCTCAAACTAGCTAATTAAGGGACCATTTTTACTCAGAGGACCACAATGGATATTGAGTGAAAAGCTTCAAATTGGGTGAAGGAATATGACATGACATCAATTACACCAATCTTCAACCATACACAAGTTTGGAGAAATGCATAATCATGTGTTATTGAGTATATGTAACTTCATGTTCCTTTTTTTTTATATATATAGGTTTAGGTCGGGGGAGAAGAATCCTAGCAAGGTCCCAGTCTATATGTTTGGTTTATAAGGCTTCATTTGTTTGTTAATATATGGTGAATAGGACTTGACTTCGTTTTTAAATTTTCTTCTTGTTTTATGACTATGAAAGGGCTGCTTAAAGAAGTAGAGAATATATTTGTTACCCACTAATCACCTTATTTTTTGCTTTTATTTAGGCTCATAATGTTAGATGCATCACACAAATTACAGCAAACATCAAGGAAGAAAAATTGTCATTACACAATTGACAAGGGAAGCACACAAGGAAAAAAGTTTCGAAGATAAATTGATTAATTATATACATGTATATGAAAGATATAATATAAAAAATATCTTCAAACTGTACAAAAATTTGAGGTTTATAGTTTGTTATAAAGTTTGAAAAATTATGGTTCGGAAGAAAGAAGAAAAAGAAAGAGTTATGGGGAGAGGACCCCTCAAATAAATAAGCCCCAGTAGAACAAAAGGATGTGGCTAGAACAATAAAGGGCAATAGCTTTGCTTGCTTTTATATTAAAATTTCTTTTTTGGACATCTATCATAATTAGATAAAAGGATTCTTATATTGCAATCTCAAGTCAAAGAAACTTTTAAGAGGCTCATTGTTTTGTCACACTTTATGAAGGGTGTAAGTTTCCTGTCCAAACGTTCCAAAGTAAAGCAAATAAATGATTAAATTATACTACCAAACCATGACTTTTAGACACATTGGTAGGCCTATGGATGAAACTTTATCCACCATTTCTTTAATTTTTCCTCCTTTTCCGCTTTCCGCTTATTTTCACTTCAACTTAGAAGGCACACGACATGATTCTTCATACAATTATCTTCAAGCCTAGATTTGTATTATTAATTTTATGTTTCTTTTCTGCTAGTTAATATATCTATATGTGGAATATGATTCATAGATCTAAGTACGTTGGCTATAACAAACAATTTACTAGACAGTTAAAAAAATTAATTTTTAGACCAATGGTTTCTTAACTGTTTGGTGGATTAATTGTTGGCTATAATAATTAATTGTTTGACAGATTATTGACTACAATCAATTATTTGACAGATTGTTAGTTACGATTTTATATATATATATATATATATATATATATATTATGTATAAGTTCTCTTTTTATCATAAACTAAAAGTAAACGTGGAAAATTACTGTTGGATGTGATTAATCATGAATTATTGGCACGACTGTGTTAGATTGGGTAGTTCATGTTGTCAACAATGAAATAAATGTATATATATACATATATATATATATGTGTGTGTGTGTGTGTGTGTGAATATATATATATATATATATATATTATATATATATATATATATATAATATTTTGCTTGTTTTCTAGATTAATTAAGTGAAAGATGGTGTACATGGAAAACATAGACACTTTTCCTAGTATATGTTAATGGGCAATATTAACAAAAACTTGCCGCTAATATCACCGTGCGGATCATACACGTGGGCCGGTGTCTGGGATTAAGGAGTGTTCAATAAATATATACTTCTAACCATCAAAAGCGCATTGATTTTTATAGATCTACATCATCATGATAGAAGATAAGGAAAAACTAATCCCTCCGTGTTACATTTTTTATAAAACAGACTATTAAGAAAGGAAATATTTTTTCCCTATGATGTTTATAGATCTGAAAAAAAAGAAAAAAGAAAAAGAAAAAAGAAAAAGAAAAAAGAAAAAAGACAAGAAAAGAAATATATTTCAAATATATTCTTAACATTTGTTTGAAATGTAGTAATTATGACATAATATTCATCTTAAAATATAAGTACTTGTTAGAAAATAGAAACTATGAAAATAAGTGTAATAAAGAGCAATCATATTCATGTCATTTTATAGTTTAAATTAAATTCTATATTTAATTTTGGAGTAAATTAAAAAATGTATTTCTAATTTTTGAAATGGAGTGTATATTTACCATTTTAGTTCTCTATACTTGTAATATTTGCAATCCTTTGCTGTCACTTGGACTTGTTGATGAGTTAAGTACTTCATCATGTTCATCATGTTGTAGTGTTGATGCATGTGTGATATATATAAATAAATAATAGAGGAAATTTCTGAGGGATAGGTATGATCATCATGTTTTTTAATTTTTATTTGGTTTCTTGAATGATGTATAAGAAAACAGTTTCACTAGCTAATTGCTTACTTTCCCTATAATTGCAATTCTTTGCTGTCACTTCGACTATTAAACTTAATGGATTCTTATTAGGAGGATTTTCAGGTGTTATCCCACCCTAAGGAGAGACACTTCTTGTCTATGTTATATCTTTACAGCACATTTTAATTTCACATCTTTATCATGATAATGCTTTTATTTGTTTGGGAAATTGAGTTATGCAGGTTACAATTTTTTTTTTCCCTTTTGCCTTTACAGGGAGGGTGGAGAAATGAGTTGGAAAAAGTGATTCCATTATCTCATTTTATTTCCAGAAAATTAAAGGGATGTTGGTTGATTTGGCCACAATAATGTACAATTTCTAGCATTTAAAGCCTCTACTTTAATTAATGTAACATCTTTTTTTCTGGAGGACAAAGATCTTGTGGTTTCACAGCTATTTTGGCAGGCAAAGCCAGCTCCTACATGGGAAAGATAACATATCCCACAAATGTTTCCAAATCCCATCACATGGACTCCTGTTGGGCTGAAAACAAATTAAGTGAAATACTGAAAATGAAAATGAGAATTTCATTTGATTATTTTGACTTATTTATTTCTTTTTATTTTTACGAATATTAAGATTTGTCTTATACACTATAGCTCATACACATATTTAAGATTACTTTTGTTTGAATGTTAATAAATAAATCAATTCCAAGCCATTACATCAAGATCAAGGATATAATATATATTGATGCATGTGAGCTCATTCATAAAAAATTACTACTTTTTTGGTCTTTATAAAAGTGTCGTTGGTAGTTTAACAAATTATAACTAGTAATATTGTTTCACTAATTAGTTGGTTTATTTATAAATTTATATTAAAAAAATAATAAACTGTTCATGACTATTATAAAAAAAATTCTTTACGAAGAAGATACATTAGTTACATTATTTATATATATAAAATCGCGATACGATGATACAACGTAAGGTCTTCCAAAAGTCGCATTTTAGTTGTAATCCTATTAGTATAAGTTGTTGGATTCAATCTTATAAATAGAGTTATAATTATCGAACTGGTTAGATGCGTGGGGTAGAAGGCTCGTACCTGTTACCGCAACTACGCATGGAAAGATCCTAAATTTTTTTATATTATATTAATGGTAGTTTATCTTCCTTCTTTATTCTTCTCCTTGTATTAATGCATGTCAATTCTTGATTTGGATCAGTCTCAGTTCCCTATTATTTATTTATTTATTTATTATTATTATTTTAACCTTTCAATGCATAATAACGCCATGATTGAATAGATGCAACAGTCACACAAATTAATTCAGGAACAGAACCAACGGTTCATATCGGGAGGGACTAAAGTATTTATGAAAATTTATGATATTAGCAAAGAATAATTAATCATGTTTATGAAAGTACAATGTTATAATATTAGTAAAGAATAATTAATTGCGTAGGACAGAATTTGTTGCGTGTGGTTAGGCTGAGAATTACATCGAAGGAACAGGAAAATAGACAACTGATAGACATTTTATTTTACTGTTCGAGTGATGGAGAATGGATTATTTTTTCCTATTTATCTATTATATCTGTTCCAAATTATAAGATTAATATTAATTTTTAAAAAATTAATTTTAAATATTTTCAATCTCAAAATTTACATAAATTCATTTAATTTATGTCAATACAATTATAAATATTGTTAACGCTCAATTTTGTCCAAAACTTGTTGCTGGATCCGAAGGTGAAATAAACTTGTAAAAAGGAACACATTGATAGTCCGATGGCAGTAACTGCCGGAGAGAATCCTCTGGTGAGAGAATAAAGCGATTAACAATGGAGATATTATGATTTAGAGCCAATATAATAATATTGTAGGTATGTATTTTGTACTTCTTGTATCTTGTGTTTATAGAATTTCTACACGGTATCATCAGGAGGGAAGGATCCTTAATTGAGTCAATTAAGAATTGTTCTTTGTTGAGTTTCCGTAAGAAATGATATTTTCATGTAGAAATAGAATCTATTATAGAAATTACTAGTTGATACTTGGATGATAAATAATGTCAAGGCGGTAAAAAGATCAAAAATATTTTGGGCCTGCCCAAGTTCAAGGAAAGTTAGCATGTATTTAGCTGAAGTTCATTGGATCAAGTCCAATTAGAAGTTAGCGAAATATGACCTTAACAAATATCATAAATTATTTAAAAAGTATTACTAGTTATATAATTTATTATTTTTAAAATTTAAATGAATCACATTAATTTTAAATTTAATTTTTTTTCTAATTAATTTTTAGAAAGTTAATAATGATGTTATGATTTGAAATAAAAAGAGTATAAACGATCACAATAAATGTGTTGGTTTGACAATTTAAAGTTTAATCAGATTTATACCTTTATGTCTCTTCCAAACAATAGGAAACAAGTCCTCGTTTCCCAATTAGTGCCACTAATTATGTTCAGGCATGACCACACAATGAATATGGTATTTATAATTATTTATAGGGAATTAAAATAAAATTTTAACCACACTAAATAAGTTATCTACACAGATATATAAAACAACGTAATTTAAATTTATGAGTAACGCTTTATAAATAAGTTATCTGCACAGTCGTATAAAACGAAATAGTTTAAGAAAAATATGATGTTAGAGGTCTCAAGTTTTTGGTCTTAAAAAGTGTCTCAAATGATGTGTCACCATAATATTAGTTAGATAGATCTTATGTAATTGACTATGCCATAAATTATCAATAAACTATTCAATGTAATGTCATTTGAGATTTATTTAAGACAAAAAATTTGAGACCTCTAACATTACTCTTAAGAAAGTATTTTTGAAAATAGAAAAAAAAAATTAATATGAGAGTAGCCAAATAATGATCAAGGACCAGTCTTGGGCCTAGCCTGGCATTTAAAGCCTAGACTTGGTCTCATCTATTGGGCCATAATTTGTCTTGACAAGGCTTAGGCTTGGTCATGTGCTGACTTATAATTGTGACCAATGTGTAAATTGTTTTCTTTCGGGGTGCCATATAGTCATTGGCTGCAATTACCTTTATACTATATTTGTCAACTTAATTTCAAATTTTATATTTGAACTTTAAAGTACATTTGTAATTTATAAAATTAAAACCTTTAATATGTAGTGCTAAATTCTAATTAAAAGACTTAAAATTAGTTATTGAACATAAGTTAAGCTAGGATTAACTCAGACAGGTAAAAACATATAAAAATAAATTTCGAAGTAGTAAATCCCTTGATGCCACACAAATTAAAATTTGAGAGCATGCTACGAAAAAAATGGAAGATTAATGATTAAAAAAACACTTTCTTTTTACAGATCTCCAATATGTAACTATCCTATTGTAAATCATATACTATAATTATACATAATACTACTTCTGCCCTAAACAAGGACATATTATAAATAAATATAGTGATTCATGGTTAATTTCAGTTTCATAAAATTCAAGTTTTTGTCAAGCAGAAAATATTGCTTCTGTATAACAAAAAAGTTGCATATGCTAGTCATTGTTATTCATTCACTAATGCTGTTTTGTGTTGTATACGTGAATGCAATATTTTCTATAATCTTAGACAAAAATTTGATCAACTTTAAACTTCATAAGAATTGGAACGAATTAATTAACAAATATAGCACAAGCAAAATCAATAAATGTATTTATTTTTTACTCCCTCTGTCCCAAATTAATTGCTCAATTTTGACCATTTTAAGTCAAATTGACTATTTTTAGAACTAATCTTTTTATTATTTTTGCTAAAATATAGGTGAAGAGATTATAACCAAAAGGAAGTATATACAATTTATTACTAACTCCAATTTTTATAATTTTAGAAATATATTTATATATGCTTAATTATTAATTCTAAAAATAGTCAATTTGACTTAAAATGGTCAAAATTGAGCAATTAATTTGGGACGGAGTGATAATATTTAACCGATCATATGCATTAATGATATTTATAGTACAATTAATATTTTGTCTAAATAATTAATTAAATATTTTTTGTCTAGTTTCGTATTATTTTTTTTTCTTGAAATTAGTTTGTTTCTAAAACTTTTTTGAAATCAAGCTGGGCCTAAAAGTCTCCAGAAACATCCACGAAATGGACAATAATTCCATACTGAATGGTCCTCATCTACGTAGACAAATCAAGTCATCTAGATTCCCTCTAATTTTCTTCGGACATGATAACTTGACAAGTAGTCCAAGTAGCTAGATTGATATAGACAAAATAGGTCATTTCCCCTTCATTTTCTTCATGTAAGACCTTGAGTGCTTGGGGACTGGGTCTCTTTTTCAATGTAAGAAACTATTAATAACGAAGATATCTTAGAACATTTTTAAGTTATAGAGTTTAAGAGAATAGTATTGTAATTTGTAAATCTTATTATACTTAGTTCAAGTTTTCTTTATTTAACTTCAACAAAAAAATATTAGTTAAAATCTACTCTTGTTGAGAACAAATTTTGGATCCGCCCCGACGCGCGTATAGATATGAAGTTCAAATTTTTGTCAAGGCTATAGAAAAATAATGCATCTATATAACTAGAGTAATATTAATAGTCTTAAAATTTTAGTCTGAGTTATGTCTCAAATGACGTGAAATTAAATATTTTAATACAATACTTTATAACATAACCAATCACAAAAGATTTACCTAATCAATATATCAATTACATATCATTTGAGATATTTTTTGATAGTCATTATTATTCACTAATCCTGGTCAATATTAAGCAGATGCAACATTTCTCTATAACTTTATACAAAAGTTTGACTAATTTTAAACTTTATAGAATATTGAAAAATGTGTATATATATTTTTCAATGTTACCACATCATACATTAATAAGTTGTACAGCGTAATCAACCAATATTTATTTAAATAATATAAATAACTTTTGTCAAGTTACTTATCATTATTTTTTTATAAATTAATTTGTTTCTAAAACTTTTCTGCAAGCAAACTGGGTTAAAAGTCTACATAATTAACCATCCAAGAAATGGACAACAATTCCATTCTGAATGGTCTCTACATAGACAAATCAAGTCATGTATTCCCTTTAATTTTCTTCGGACCTAAGTAGTGTGAGTACGTAAATTGACCATATATAATTTTATTCCCACCACACACAAAATAGGTCATATTTCCCCTCAACTTTCTTCATATAAGACATATGAGTGGTTGAATTGATATTGTAGAAGGGTAAGGATATGTTGTAGTGAACATGATGCGCCTGTTTGTTTGTTTTTAATTGTGAAGGTATTAATTATCTAAAAGAATTAATTAAGTTCAAGCATAGGGCCTCTTTTTAAGATGTAGAGGCAGTAGTTTTTACTAATTAACCTAATAAAAAATAATTAAAGGACCTATATGTTAGATGTCAAGATATGATTTTGAGGATGCTTGTATAGATGTCAACATAATTAACTTTAAGGGCAAAACTTTAAAAGGTCAATATGAGGAGGCATAACATTTTGAGCTTCAGGAAAAGACTGGACTTTAATCAAAAGGTTAAACGAAGTATTCATTTTAATTCTAGTACATAAAAGAACATGAAAAATGAAATTGCCGCAAGGCTGATGACCTCAGTGGCAATATATATATATATATATATATATATATATATATATCCAACCGTAATTATATTTCTTATTTTCAGAATTTGTGACATGCCATGTTTGGTTTAACATTGGGAGGATCAGAAAATGCTCCGGATGCTATTTTCTCGTATACAATCTTGTCAGCCGCCTCCGTGAAGTGAATTCCATCCCAGCTTAATCGTTCCTGAGGGCGTTCACATGCTCCCACCGGAACTTGCGTACCATTTACAGTAACAGTGCCTTGTCCACAAAAAACATCCCCAAAATTATATTTTCCTCCATAACCACAGCAAGTTACAAGATAATTCTTGAATCCTGCAAGTTTTAAACACGAAATCTAGGTCATGATATGTAAATAAATATATCTATAAATTCATATATATATATATATATATATGTGTGTGTGTGTGTATATGTGAAGAATGATTTATCGCAAATATTTCAAGAAAACACATTTTTGGTAGTTTAAAAAAGAAATAGACTGTTTAATTTTTTTTAATATAAAAAATAGTGCTATCCGCTAATAATAATAACAGAAGAATTAAAATCTGAATCGTCTATGCTAGTATAGAGGGTATAAGATTTGTTTAGAATTTAAGATTTAGGGTTTATTATTTATCCACAACCATTATTCGTCTGGTGTGTAGAGGGATCCTTTGGCCCCAAAAATGGCCTTGATAGAAATTTTGAACGATGATTTGTCTTGAGAAATCTTTATTATGAAGTTTATTTTTGTATGTGTGCATTCTAAAATTTGATATTTAAATAAAAATAGGGTTGGAATATATACCGTATCTTTTGGGTTCCTTGTAAAGAGAATATTTCGCAGAGTAGATATCTACGTGTGTGATTGCAGCTAAGGGAAGGTCCTTGCGGAGTTGAGCAATGGCCTCCTTCAACTTGATATTGAAATATTGAGAGACTTCATTATAAGGCTTTGCGCAACCGGCACTGTCTGTTTGGTCTTTTCTGACCGGAAAATGTGTTAATATGTAAGGAAGACAACCTATCGGTCCGGTGTTGTGTATCCAAAATGTTCTGGCTCCGAAGTTGTATATATTCTGCAAACACCACATTCAATTTTCATAATCTTGTTGATATGTTTTATTGACATATGATATACGATCAATTTTAACTATATTTATATATTTAGAAAAAAAAATGCAAGAATTTTTCATGAGTGTACGTATCAATTTTAACAAGAATTACCTTAATATGCTCCGACAGCCGGTTGATCATATCTGGTACAGATGCATTCACTGCCTCTATAGACATATTTGTAAAGAATCCCATGCCAAGATCATTTTGACCAATATCAATAGTATATAAGGCTTTCGAAAAATATTCCTTCTTTGGCAGAAAATCCTTAAACCTTGCATCTGCATGCAATAATATATATATATATAGTAATGATTAACTTATAAATTTATAAAATTAGAAATTAAAGTATTGAGCAGATAGTTTATGAATTATATATATACACATACAAAAAATTTACCTTCTCTTCTGATTATTTGTGATCTTTCTATGAATTCTTGGAATTGCAAGTACTGAACATAAAGGTAAAAAGGACTCCATCCATGTGGCGGTCTGTAATTGGGTAGCAGGTAATTCTTAGGTGGTGTGATTGTAGCTGCTGAGTTGGCAAAATTGGCACCATAACTGAAGTCTGAACCCAAGGAGTTTAGGTAAGGGTTGAGGAATGGTTTCCCTAAACTTGTAGCTGAAGCACCAAAATTTAATCATCAGTATTCATGCAAGTACGTACATATATGCATGGTTAATTTCAATTCCACGAATTTAAAGTTTTGTCAACTTTTTTGTGTAAATTATAGAAAAATATTGTGTCCATGTACCATAGCCCTTTTTGTTATTCATTAATGCACCTGTGTGCTACCCGGCTATATAACTGCATGACTAACAAATATGGCACATATTCACAATTGATATATATATATATATATATATATATATATATATATATATATATACAGCTGTGTAGTACACAATTGTCTATGATGACGATTTTTTTTAGGTTGTAGCGACGGTTCAACCGTCGTCATAGACCATCAACCGTCGCTATAGTCTAAAAAACCATCGTCATAGGTGACTGTGTAGTACACTGCTGTGTTTATACATTTTTTCATATATATATGTATGCACACACACACACAAACACACATAAGTTAGTGATCCGACCACAACTAATTCTAAGTGTCATCTAACAAATTCTGCTGTTAGACCCTGAAAGGTGTTTTGTATTACACTTTTGATAATGGAAAAATATCTTCGGAATATAATCTTAGAAGTTAACTGTAAGCTTCCAAATATTAGATGACATCTAACGTTAGTTGTGAATCATTCTCTCTCTCTCTCTATATATATATTTAACCAAAAACAAAAATGGTGAATATATATTGTTAGATGCCATCTAACCTCCAAGATTGGACCCTTGAAAAGTATTTGTACTACACTTCTGGTAGTCCAAATATCTTCTAAATGTAATCCCGAAAATTAATTGTAAACTCTCGAAAGTTAGATGACATCTAATATTAATATTAACTGTGAATCGTTCTCTCTATGTATATATCATAAACAAAAATGGTGATGGTAAGTACCCAAGAAATCGATCATGAGACGGCCATCAGAGTATCGTCCTGCTGGCCTGTCGAAGAAGGATTGACCATTGGGTGGGACTGACCAGGAAAATGCAGCTGAAATTGCACCGGTGTCCGAATTGGAGTCTCCGAAGTTAAAGATGGCCGGATAGTCACAAGTTTGTAAAGCTAAAGCAGGGTTTAGGACGAGAACACAAAATAAGGAAAAGGCAGATAGGCTCATGCCTAGGAAATTCATGTTGTAGGATTATGATGGTTTGGTTTGATATTTAAAGCAAGCTAGGGACGTTTGGTTTATATAGTGTGGGAATTTAGGGATGTGCATATGTACTATAGTTGAATAATCATAAATGGGTCCCTTGGTCAAGATTTCAAGTTTGAATGATTTGAAGGAGAGGAAAAGAAGCATTTTACTTTCTTACTTTTTTATTCTTATTTTTACTGTTAAAACAAATTTTTTCTCAAATTTTGATTACTTAAAAAGTTAAATTTGGCCAAGATTATGCCTAAGTTTAGAAAAATGTTGCATAATTTATGTTACATAAGTTATGTAGTATATCTGTTGTTGGTCACTAATATAATTCTTATTTCATCTGCTCTACAAAAATAATTTCATTTGAAAATATTAAAGATATTATATATTAGTTACTGTTGTTAGTTACTGTTAATTGCTTTAATAATACTAGTATAATGATGAAGTTGCAATAATAAAATTAAAGGCATTGAGTTAATTTATTTTACAATTAATTAAAATTTTAATTTTTTTGTGAAACAAAAAATATTAATAAATGAGACCTTTTTTTTTGATAGTAAACAGATAGGTATTATATATAGACTAGTGTTTTACCATTATGCCCATACTGTGGTTGGGTAGGTTAAGTTGACAATTAGGGTGTTTGTGTTGGTAAATTATTTTGTACTTAAGGACTTAATAGGAATCTCAGTTTTGCGGCAGAGCTTCACAAAATGTAACACCAAGACTATATTTGTTTAAAAAAATTATACTTAAAATATAACTACTAATCTCAAGTCTCTTCTTTGTTTTTAAATTTGGACTTAGGACTATTAGTCTAGAGATTATAAAATGACTTAATATTGAGGGACTATTTAATTTATACCATGTTCAACTAGGTATTATAATTCCGAGATTATAATCTATAAATTATAATTTTGAAATTATAATTCTTGTAAACAAACGTAGTCCAAAAATTACCCTTTAAAAAAGCATTCAACTTTATAATATAGATGAAATATTTACTTTATAACCCTGACAAAAAAACTTTATTAAACTTTAGGAAAATTGGATCCCGTTTTCTCATAACCAAAATTGTCCTCCTGAGTTTTAATAACACATAAAGCGACATCCTAGTTTTGAAGTTACACTAATTACATAAAACGTACTTATATTATTAATTGCTGGCCTCCGTAATTTTAAATCCTAGCAGCCTAGCACCCACGTTGTCTATAATAGAGTAGCTTTTTTGCTTTTAGGCATTAGACAAACTAAAATACACTAATTTCTAGAAGTGTAGGCAATATTTACTGTATAAGTTAATAATATTCTAAAATTTAAAATTGACGTAAATTTATTGTTTTAAAGGGTAATAAATTTATGATTAATAATATTTTTTAACTAACTCAAAATGATAAATAAAATCAAGTAAATTCACATTGATTTAAAAAAGAAGAAGTCACAAATGGCTTCAAATGTTTAAAATAGAGCTCCTTTCATGAAAAAAGTAATAATAATCATAAAAAAGGGTAGTAACGAGGAAAAATAATAACATTTAGGTTGAGTTACATTTTTTGTTTTACAAAATTAGTCTTATACGTCAAATTTTTTCGTTTATCAAAAGAATTTTATATTTAATTTTTATTTCAGTGATAGTGGACAAAATAACACAATATTATCAAGTTTGGTATCGTAATTATAATATCAAGTTTAGTATCATAATTAGAGTAACATATATATCACCATTTCTTACCTAATAATTTATTAGTTTAGAGTTAAGAATTAATAGATCAAATTCTTATATCCTTAATATTTGTAAACTTTTAAAATATAAAGTTTTTGTGATACAAAAGGATTATAATATTTCCGTCAGTTTTGATCATATATAGCGCACAAGTTTAATTGCTTGGATTGCGTTAAACTTTTGAGACTTTTATTTTTTAGTCGATTTGAATGGAAAAATCATCAGTGGCTGCGGCTGACTCCAGTTTTGACGTAAATTTATTTAAGTTTTAAAAAATAATAAATTTATAATTAGTAATATTTTTTAATTAACTTAAAATGTTAACTACTGTACCGACTAAAATCAAGTAAATTCACATTGATTTTAAAAAAAGAAGTCACAAATGACTTTAAATGTTAAAAATAGAGCTCCTTTCATGAAAAAAGTAATAATAATCATAAAAAGAGGTAGTCGTGAGGAAAAATAATAACATTTAGGTTGAATTTTTATCTTTTGTATATTCTCTGTTTCACAAAATTAGTCTTATATGTTAAATTATTTTGTTTGTCAAAAGAATTTTATATTTAATTTTTATTTCAGTGATAGTGGATAAAATAACATAATATTATCAAGTTTGATATCATAATTATAGTATTAAGTTTGGTATTATAATTATAGTATCATATCACCATTTCTTGTCGAATAATTTATTAGTTCATATTTAAGAATAGAACAAATTCTTATATCCTTAATATTTGTAAACTTTAAAAATGTAAAAATGTAGAGTTTTTGTGATACAAAAGGATTATAATATTTCCGTCAGTTTTGATCATATATAGCGCACAAGTTTTATTGCTTGGATTGCGTTAGATTTTTGAGACTTTTCCCTTTTAGTCGATTTGAATGGAAAAATCATCAGTGGCTGCGGGAGACTATTTTTTTTTTTGGAGTTACACTGATTAGATATATAGCTGCTGCCTTCTTGATCACCCAGTTGCATCAATCAGTTAGTCGGGCTAAAGACAACACGTATGTCTTCAAAATGAGAAACTAATATATTTATAATACTAATACTTTGCGTGAAAACTGCTACCAAATATTTATATTAATCTATCCTAGAAATAGTAAAATAATAAATTTATGATTAATAATATTTTTTAATTAACTCAAAATGATAACTAAAATCAAGTAAATTCACATTGATTTAAAAAAAAGAAGTCACAAATGACTTCAAATGTTTAAAATAGAGCTCCTTTCATGAAAAAAGTAATAATAATCATAAAAAGGGTAGTAACGAGGAAAAATAATAACATTTAGGTTAAGTTTTCATTTTTTGTACATCTTCTGTTCCACAAAATTAGTCTTATATGTCAAATTTTTTCGTTTGTCAAAAGAATTTTATATTTAATTTTTAGTTCAGTGATAGTGGATAAAATAACACAATATTACCAAGTCTGGTATTGTAATTATAATATCAAGTTTAGTATCATAATTAGAGTAACATATATATCACCATTTCTTACCTAATAATTTATTAGTTTAGAGTTAAGAATTAATAGATCAAATTCTTATATCCTTAATATTTGTAAACTTTAAAAATATAAAGTTTTTGTGATACAAAAGGATTATAATATTTCCGTCAGTTTTGATCATTTATAGCGCACAAGTTTAATTGCTTGAAACTTTTGAGACGATTTGAATGGAAAAATCATCAGTGGCTGCGGGCGACTTTTTTTTTTTTTGGAGTTACACTGATTAGATATATATTGGAGTACCTTCTCGATCAGGTCGGACCCAGTTGCACCAATCAGTTAGTCGGGCTAATTAAAGACAACATGTATGTCTTCAAAATGAGAAACCAATAGATATATATATATATATATATATATATATATATATATATATAATACTAATACTTTGCGTGAAAACTGCTACCAAATATTTATATTAATCTATCCTAGAAATAGTAAAATAATGAATAACCCGTCGTCAAGTGGGAATAAAGAAATTAATTTATAAGTTGGGTCTTTGCTTTTTAGAGGTACGCAAGTTTGAAAAATTACTACGAACCTCGTAACTTGCCGCTAGAAATTATAAAAATAAACTATAGACGAAGCTGAACTTAATTAAAGAGGTGAGAGAATAAAGTTATTTCAAGTATTTCGACTGTAAATTTCAGTTGCATGCTTGAGTCCTTGGAGGATATCTTCTGATTACTTTAGCTTTCACATTTGGAAATCATTCGGATAAATGATGATGCTAAAATAATAATTATATTATCAGAATAATAAATATTATTAAAAATATAAAATATCATAAATTTTTATAAATATTTGTTCTGACATTATAATTACTGTTATGACACTATCAATCGCCATATATTATATTTTTATTTCCAAATATATAGTTAACTTCAATATGTTTTATTCTATTTTATTTTTGTATAACAACTTCAATATGGTTCAATTAATTCTAAGCAATCGTAAAAAACAGTCCAAGTATAAAGTATAAACTATTCAATTTTTAACACGCAAAGTCATACTTTATCTAGAACACACATAATTAAGCATGATTCTAAGGTTTTATTAAAGTCCCTCCTCACAATGCCTTGAAGGTATTAAAAAAGAATTAAGCCGATAAAACGGTTGAATTTGCTAGAGATGTCAAAGTTAAGTCAGAATAGGGTGACAGTCTTTCAAGGGGATAATTGAATAGGTTTTCTTTTAATCTCTAATATATATTCTTATAGAGGGAATTAGTATGCCCCGCTCATTCATTATAGTAATAATATTTAATAGGAAAATGTATTTATATCAAATCTTATTTCTAATAATAAAATTTTATTCTAAATATTATTTTTTTAAAATAATTAAAAATTGATATTTAAATCTATGTTTAACAAATTT
The DNA here is from genome assembly GCA_034770075.1 of Aralia elata. Taxonomy (NCBI): domain Eukaryota; kingdom Viridiplantae; phylum Streptophyta; class Magnoliopsida; order Apiales; family Araliaceae; genus Aralia; species Aralia elata. The sequence continues at coordinate 121,320 of JAVJAP010000016.1, read as the reverse complement.
ATACATTATTGATTGAGAAAAAGTTAAAAGTCAAAGAAAATTTTGAAGCTTAGGACCTCAAAAGTAATGAAAAAGAACAATCAAATAAATTATTTTCTAAGTACTAAATAAATTACATTTTTATTTCCAAATATATAGTTAACTTCAAATACATAGTTAACTTTCACATTTGGAAATAATTCAGATAATTAAATTTTGAAGTACTAAATGAATTACACTTTTATTTGCAAATATATAGTTAACTTCAATATTGTTGAAGTAAGAGAAAGTAAACAACTGTCCATGAATAAACAAGTCAATAAACCATAAGTGATTGTATGGCGACAGTGGTCTCTCACATTTCTGTGTAGGATCACAACTTCGAGTTTAGCTACTACTCAACAGAAGTTGAAATATTTCCGAATTAACCAAAACGCTAATATCATATTTTGTAATTTTATGGCCAAATTCATAACTTTTGGATTTGCCATGCTTTGCAAGATTTTATTACTAATATAAAATCTTTACTTTTCAAATAAAATAATAATACTCTCTTTGTCTCAAGATAAAAGTTATAATTATTTTTTTACGATATTAAGAAAGATGATAAAATGATAAAATTATCAATATTTAAATTCTCATTTAATTGCCTAATTTTCTGTACATTACTAGTGATACTTCATAAATATGCATAGAGAATAAAAATATGACAATTAATACTAAGAGTATTATAGGCAAATTATTATAAAAAATAAATTATTTAAGGTAAATAGACATTTAACTTAAGACTACTTAAAATAATAATTCGAACTTTAATCCTAGAATAGAGGATGTAATAATTAAATGTATCCCTAGAATCTAACCCCGCCCTTTCTAAGGTTCTCTCCTATGTTCTAATATGAAACTATTCCTAGAATTGAATTGTAATAAAATTAATTCTTAAAAAAGAAAAAAAAAGGAAAAAAGAAGAAGAATAAACTAATTGTTGATTGGATATCACAAGCAATCACACATAAATTAAATAACGGAAAAATAAAAGAACACAAAAAGTTACTTAAGTTCACCAATTTGGCTAGTCATGCTTGTCTGTCATATTTGACTACTAAATGAATAATCTGACACACTTTACATGATGTATACACCAAACAATATTTTTATAGTAAATAAAAATCCTAACTTCTATAACATGAGCTCAATCACATGAAGCCCAACATATTAGTCAAACTTAAGACCGGGCTACTAATAAATCTCCAAGTCTAAATAAACATTACGCTTGTCTTCCATGGGACGGTGTTCCCTTGCAATCTCTGCCAACTTACCGACGAGCTGGGCGGTTGCTCACTCACTGGGAAACAAAACCATCGACTACTTATGGCCATTAATCAAGCTCACAGAAATATAAGCCAATCTTAACACTAATCAATTATTAACACGTACATAAGATCATACTTTATCTAGAACACACATAATTAAATATTTTCTAAGTTTATTTTATTAATATCTCTCCTCAAGATGCTTTGAAGTTCTTGAAAAGAAACCAAGTATCCAACTAAAGACGTTTTCTTTTGACAACAACCTCTAATACGAGGGGCAGATTCAGGATCTCTTTCCAGCAAGAACAAATTTTTTTGAGCTGAAGATCGAAGTGAAGGGCTGAAACTTAGCGAGTTAGAGAACGAAAGTTTGAATACATTATACACCATGTGTTTAATTTTTTTTAGAGTAGTAGTAGTTTAAATTTTTTTTTGTCCGCACTAAGTTTAACTTTTTCATAAATCTACCCCCTTAAGTTTATTAAGTTTTATTTTTACTCTTGTCTCTATACCTATAAAAAAAATTCAGTATAGACACTGCCTATTCTTTCCTATGAATAGATCCGCCACTGTCTGATACACGTACATAATATCATATCATTCGATCATTCATTATAATAAATATTTTTTAGTGGGAAAGATGTATTTATATCAAATTTTATTTCTAAAAATAAAAGTGTTATTCTAAATAGTACTCCCTCCGTCCCCAAAAAGATGAGAAAAATATAACTTACATACATATTAAGAAAAATAAAAGTAAAAGAAAGAGAGTAAAAAAGTTCTAAATTTATTCTTAGTGGCCCTACAATATTATATAAAACGATGAATATTATTTTTATACTAATGAACCATACTAAATGACATATTTATCTTTCACCTTATGTACTTTATCTCATTCTTTTGGGAACGAAAAAATTTATATTTTTAATCATTCTTTTAAATACGAAGAGAATAATTTTTTAAAAGTAATTAAAAACTCATGTTTGAATCTATCTTTGACAAATTTATATATTATTGGTTGAGAAAAGTTAAAAGCGTAGGACCTCAAAAGTAATGAAAAAGAGCCATCAAGTATTTACTTCTAGAAATTAAATATTCAGGTGGGTAAGACTGGAGATTGAAAAATCATAAGAATCACAAAAGCCTTTTGGCTCAGATACATGTAGACCTGACCATTTATCATTCAAATCATTCAAAATAAAACGTCACTTAATTCACCTGCTAAATTTAAGGGTTTAAACATGAATAAATATTATTTATTAAAAAACGAGTCTTTTTAATTCGATCTATTTAAATCTAACTTATAACAACTCAATTCATAGGTGGCCCGGTCCGTTAGTTAATATTTAATATTACTTTTACTTAAAAATTTTCTTCTATTAATATCCACTTATAAGTTAACTCTAACTATTTTATCTTCTTTTTATAATTAGTCATGCATCACTCATTTCTACTTCTTTTGTGGTTATCAGTACTATCCAATCTCCATACATAGAATATGAAAATGTAACTCTAGTAGACGGGAGAAATGATAATATCTTATTTTGTAAACAATTTTACGTTTTAAAGAATTTTTCATTGTTTTGAAACAAGTTAAGTTTTATTGTTTAGAATATTTAAAGCAATTTATGTTTTATTGTTTAAAAAAACTTGAAATAATTTTCGTTTTAATGTTTTATTGTTTAAAAACACTTAAAAAATATATAAAAAAGAAAGTAATAAACTCGCAGGACACCTAACCCATTAATATATAGATTAGAATTTAAGAAAGTATGACTCATTAAAAAAATAGGATTTTTTGACCTACCTTGAAAAAATCTGGCCCCAATAACAACTCAGTTCGCGGGCAACCTAACTCATCCATTTGTCAAGTCTAGATACATTTGTCAGGTCTAGTAGATACATGCATAGAGATTTGGAGAAAATTAAGACCAGTGAAAGTAAAAAAATGGAAAAGAGTAAAAAGTCGAGAGAACCATCCAAGAAATGGACAATAATTCCCAACTGCCTGCAGAAGAGTCTAGGTTGTTGATTTTTATTCGTCATTTGTAGATATTAAAGAAGCATTAATAATTTAAATTTTCATATTATTCCTACATTAAATACTAATTTATTTTTCTTTCATTTATACCAATGAGTTTTAGAAGGGTAGCTATTGAGATTTAATACTCATTTTTTGACCAATAAGATAAAGTATCAATTATATTTCTTAATTTTTATGTTTTCTCTTAGAAGATCAATTTTAAAGGAATGGAGTGAGTACTATAATAGTATGACAATTTTTTAGCCAGCATATTTGAAAAAAAATTATTATGCATTGCGATAAATTTATACCGAATTACAATTATGAAACTTATTAATACATGTGATTAGTAGAAATTATAAGAGTGTCCCACTTATTATATATCTCTTTAAAAAAATTACCAATAATATTTATCTATATAATTAACAATTAAAAAATCAATATAAATATTCGTAATACATATCATTTTCTTTTGAAAATAGACTAGCAAAGAAGTCGATATCTCTTAGAAGTTCTCCTAACTTTCTCCTAAGTAATACTACTTCCGTTCTAGAAAAATAATTTTATTTATGTAACCCTACGCGTCTGGTAGCTCAGAAACCGCGCAGGAGTTTATCGTCATGCGAGGGCCATCCTGCAATGACCTTTTAGGGACAGTAGGAAGGGCTCAAAATCGAAAAGAAAAAATATGTTCCGTAAAAAAAGTTCATTTTTTTTTCTTTATTTTTATTTTTTATAATAACACTAGTATAAAATGACATAATATTTTCGAATAAATTTATTATCATACTACACTACTAAACCAACTACTTATTATTTAAGGAATATATGCAAGATAAAATTATATCTCTAATATTCATAAGCAATGCAAAAGATACTATTTTTGTGGAACAGAGGAAGAACAATAATAAATAAACTAATAAGACGCAACTTTGACTATATAAACCCTAAAAATTAATCAAGCTAAAAGAGTAAGGAAATGACAAATCATTACTTAAATACAAATATTAATTAATACTATAAATAAAATTAGAATTGTTTATAGATCGTCCTTGTTCTACGTTAGATTTTGGTGCGACATTATCATGATGATTTGTTCTTTCATTGTTCTTGTTGAATAACTACTTTGATATGCATAACTTATTATTAGTTTTAAAATATGACTGTTATTTCAGTAGTATTTATGGTTTTCATTAGTTGTTATGATTGATCATCTTTTTGATTCTATAATATTTTTTGTTAAGGGATTACCATTTTATTTTTTTAATTATAATATTTTTATCTTTTATAATATATTAAAGTTTTAATATATTTCTTCATTTTGGATTGCTTATTATAACAAAAGACTGTCTCATTTCGAAAAAAAGTTAACCTCGAGTTTGCTTCTTAATCTTGAATTCGTCCTACCCAAATAAGAGATACTTTGAATGTAATGGCTGCTTTATTTTCAACCAGTGGTCATTGCACACGTGTTGTGTATGTAAATTATATAAGATAAAATAATTTTTTTATAAAATTTAAAAATATAACTAAAAAAATATAAAAAAATAATATTAAAAAAGACAAAATAGTAATATAGCTAAAGTTATAAAAGCAAAAACGTAAAAAGAAAAAAAAACTTGACACAAAATTTTCGTGAAGGCTTTATAATATAGAATAGATAAGAATTCTTCTATTAGTTTAAATTTCAATTAGTTAACTAGATCAATTAAGGAACAGGAGTACAATTAATAAAAGATTCCATGCAACTCTAGTGATGTGAATACCGATAAGATTTTAGCCTAATGCTTAGAATTGAAAATATTGTGACTTTAAGTTTCAAATTTGATTTTTTTTTCTGTATGTGTAAGGAGGTTTGATTAATTTTGATATTATAATAGTAATGACGTACTTGTTATAAAATTATATTATATTATTCAAACAGCAGTACTTTCAAAAAAAAAATATAATAATAATAATCTTAATGTGAATGAAAAGTTGTCATCTTCATGCAGAATTCTTTACAATAAATTTTTCCTACGGAATATCGTTTCTGTCAAAATTGACAACTTTGAATAAATTGGTGCTTTGATCACGTACGTGTCTTTCAAATAGTTTATATATTTTATGACAAATTTCCAAGTATCTTTAATTTGAAAGACATAAGAGTCAATATTATTACTTGAGTGAATCACCTGGAATTAAAGTTATCAATTTAGTCATTTGATTGTGATAGAGCAGAGATTAATATTTTTTTTTTGAATCAATATGTAATTACGCATCACTGATTATGTAATATCTAGAATCCAAGACTTTGATATGTTGATGATTGTGTTGGGCTACGTACCATGTCGGGCAGTGGTGATGTCCGGGAAGTGGACGGGGGAAGGGGGAGAGGGACGGCCGACGGGGATGGGGGATGGGAAGGGGCAGGAAGCCAGCGGCTGGTGGAGAGGGGGTCTAATTTTCCTTTTTCCTTTTTTTTTTTCTAATTTAATCTTTATTAAAATAATTTGCAAAATTTTAAAATTTAAATTATGATTAGTTTATATTATTAATTGGCTTATTTATGTTTTTTATTTTATTTTTTGGGCTTTATATTTTATTTTATTTTTCTTTAAAAAGATAAAATTGACTATTTTTCTTATTTTTTTTGTAAATATAATAATTTTTTTTATAAAAAATTACAATTAAATATCCTATCATATGTCATGTCAGCACTAGTTTACACATCAGATGACATGTCTGAAACAAGTCACCTTTAGTTGATCACAGTTAGGATTTTGGCCAAAATTTTGATATTTTGACAATTGTTTGAAAGATCAATAATGTTAGCTGTATTAAAAAAATAGTTAATTTGTTTTTCTAATAACTTGACAAAAGTTCATCGGTTTTTTGATAGTTTAGTCTAAAATATTCAATTTGCTTTTGCTAATAAAAAAAGAAAAGTTAAGTTCAAAGACAGTGAAATACTCCCAAATCCTCGTACTTGCTACAACTGATTTAGTGGTCACTATTCATAAAACTGTACAATACCTGCTTATAATACAAGCATTAACTCACCTAATAATTCACACTTGTACATAATCACAGTTATAAATTATTTCATCATAAAACAATAACCATAACTCATACATTCCCCAGGTCTTAAACTTAACATTTCATTTCAACATGTTATAAAACAACTAGGTTTAACTTACTACACAATACACATCAAAGGAATTTCAAGATTTAGAATTTCAATATTTACGAGGTGTGTGAATGGTCATAGAGACCAAGAACTCTTTTCAGAGTGTTCTACAGTCATAAAGACCAAGAACCCTCTTTAATGTACCATGGGTGATCAGTTCATTGATACTCTTTCGTTATGCGTAACCTTATTCTACCATATCCGCACCGTATTTAATATTGCGTTGATGGCTTACTCATTCTTACACCGTACTTTGATAGTGTGTTATTCATTTTATCATATCCACATCATATTTTAACAGCGTGTTGATGATTTTATCCTTTCTACATCGTACTTCGAAGGTGTTTCAAGTTGCATTTCAACACTGTAATTCAACAGTATATTGTCGGCACACCGACATTCATAATCAATTCCCTTACATCTTAGGGTTGTTCATTCTCAGTTCAAAACTCAAGGAATCCGCCCCAAGACAACTTGGTTTGGAACAACAATATTTTCGTATAATAAAATTTTAATTTGGAATAACATTTCAATATTCACAATTAAATCGCTTCACAAAGAATAATTTTAACAAATGAGTCAAACAGTGGCGGAATTAGAACGTTTTTAGAGGGGGGTCAAAATACATCAGTAAAAAAAATTTATTTCTCTCAACTTCTCAATAGATGTGTTTGTTCTAGTTATTAAGACTTTATTTATGACTCTTTTGATATTCTAGTTTTTAATTTTCTTGGGTTGTAACACCCTAGTCCCACATCGAAAGATAAGGAAAAAGTTTGTCTATATATAAGGAATTGAGTTATTATCAATAGTACCTTCAGTCATGACCTATTGGGTGAATCTGTGGTGGGCTAAGATGACCCAAGAAGATACTATTGGGCCAGTAATTTAAGGCTTTGTTTGGATGGATTTGATTCGATTCGGACTTGGAATTTGACCCAAGATTTTTTCCGGACTCGGGATTTGACCCGTGTTGTTACATATAGTATTAGAACCGACTCTCGAAAGCTCGGGTCGGGTCATCTGATTGGGTTGCCAGAGGTGGGAACACGAAAGCTGGTGGTATTATCCCACAATAGAGAGAGGGAAGTCCGGAGGTGGGGACACGAAACCAGCCGGTATTATCCCACAATGGCTAGAGAGGTAAAAATCTGTGGACCGTGTGTGTAATCGGTTCTGACGGGGACGTCAGAAATTTAAGTGGGGGAGTTTGTAACACCCCAGTCCCACATCGAAAGATAAAGGAAAAGTTTGTCTGTATATAAGGAATTGAGTTACTATTAATACTGCATTCAGTCATGACCCTTTGAGTGACCCTGTGGTGGGCTAAGATGACCCATGAAGATACTATTGGGCTAATAATTTAAGGCTTTGTTTGGATGAATTTGATTCAATTCGGACTTAGGATTTAACCCAAGATTTATTCCGGACTCGAGATTTGACCCGGGTTGTTACATGGGTAATGATGAGAATGCATTAAACCAGTACATAGTCCAAGTCTTTGTTCTTTGTTTCCCTAGTATGGGCTTAAACGAGTACATATTCTAGGTCATTTTTGCTTTATAGACAATGCAGTAAGCAACTCCTTTGGCCAGTTCACATTTCCAATATAAATGATCAATATTTTCATCATACAAACTACACAAGTGTCTCTTGGTTTAAAGAAAGAAAACAAAGTTTTTTCTCTCTTGCTTCCTTGACTTTCCATTGTGACTTATTCAAATTGAAAATCCCCAAAACCTAAAAATTCAGAAATTACCTTCAAAGTTCAAATTGAAATTCTCTAAAGTCAAAATCTAAAAGTTTTGCTCCAACTAAACATTTGCTCCGAAACAGTTTTAAAATTCAATTTAACTTGCCCAATCTATTTAAACTACATCAATATACATATTTATAGCCTTCCTTGATAATAGCCTTGCTCAATTCTCTCTTTTTAAACCAAACAGTTCTAAGAGGAATATTATCAAACATCACATGTGCATCAATGATCAGTGCATCAATTTGTGGGATAGAGTTCATATAGCTTTATACATGCTTCAAGCCATGTTTTCCTCCCTTATTACTTCGCACAACAACAATTAATCTCCTTACTATTCATAGCTCAATCAACAGTTTATTTACAGCAGTAATAACACAATTTATCCTATATAACACTTAATTTCCAATTTCAAATGAAATATTAAAAACAAAACACTAACCTTATAAAAACTGAGTTCCCAAAAAATATTAGCTTTGATGTTTGATTTACGAGTCTCCTTCCACTTCTATTGTTCGTGATTTCCTCTTGAATCAACTTACTATTGCTCCTCTCAATTGAATTGCTGATAATGCCCGGACATTTAGGAGACTTTGGAGAATAGGGAATCACAGACATGCTGCATAATCAATAATAAGTAACCCACTCACTATAAATAATCAATTGTTTTATCAAGAAAACTAATCAATTGTTTAATTCCATGGAGACATGCTACATAAAGAATTCCATGAAGGCTTCAATTTTCTAAAAAAAAAAACAACATTGACAGTCCACTAGTTTATGTCATTCCACTTCCTTCTCATATTGTATATTATATGCAATTATCATATATTCCAACATCTTCATTTATATACATATATTCATTTTACCTCTCCATTTACATATTGTAATGAAATAATTACCCAGGCTACAAGTCACCATAGCCCAGCTCCGCCCTTGGCAGCAAGCTCATACCAGGGTCATATGACCCCCCTCGACCCCCCTGGTTCTGCCTCTAGAGTCAAGCCGAACACAAAATGCATCAACTCCTAAAATAACCATCATGGTCAATATATCATCAATTAGATATTAAACAAAAACGAACATAGGCTTCAATACAAATTTAATTGCACACAGTGCGGAAACTTGTCTGGCTTAGCGTTTAAATTCTCGTATTCTCATATTCTTCTCCCGAACTCACTTTTGAGTAACCTACAATGTTATAAAAGATTAACTTGTTAATTCTTAGCTTACTTACCTTATATCATCGGTAGTTTTCTCGAATTCCGTTCCCGATGTCGGAAACGCGTTTTAAGCCCATTTTAAGAGCGTTTTCTATTCCTTTTTATAATTTGATATTCCAAACATTATTTTTCTATAAATTTAAGCCCTATGGTTCACTTTTAACTCATATTCATTAATAAATTTTTATTGCTCAATTTTTGCTTACTTTAAACGGCTTTTATTAATTTTTCCGTTCTCTGAACCTTGCATCAACCATACTTGCCAAATTAGTTTGACCAAACCCTTCCTACCAGGGCTAGACATACTTATTCTAGAATTTTTATAAAATTTCTAGAATTTTAAGATTACGTTTACTATTTATTAAATAGTTATTTTGGACCCAAATTTCAATAATTCTCAGAATTCTAAATTAAGCCCAAAAATTCTCCATTTTGGACGAGGTCTTAATATCATCTTAGAGGGTTCAACTCCAAAGTTTCATCTTCATATCACTTACTAAGAGAAAATTATTGTTGCATTAGGGTTTTAACTACCTAAAATGTTTAATTCATAATTAATTCTCTAGAATTTCGATTGAGCTCAAGTTTTAGGCACCACCTCCCTTATAATATCAGTTTTCCATACCCAGAAGTTCAGAGCCAGCCGTGTCCTCAAATCCCAACACAATCATCAACATCAGTCCTGTCCTTGTTTCAGACCAACTATTTTAAAAAATCATAATAAATAATCTAACTAGAGAAAAATTCCAAAATTCTCAGGAAACGTAGCTAACTTCCATCTCTGTAATATATCTCAAAATAAAGTTCTAACTCCTTACGGTTTGAGAGATATTAAATTTATAAAAATAGTGGCAACAGCTGCCCTTAATTCATTTTTTTCCTAGTTTTTTCAATTGTGTTTGTTTTATATTTTTGATTCCTCTTCCGTGTTCTATGATCACATACCATTAGAGACATAAACATATTACCTTAACATGATAAGGATTTCAAAGTTAATTCCTACATTATATTGTGTTTACAGTCTTTTCCTACTAAATTTGGCGTTCCGGATTAAACGGTTAAGTTCGCGTTTCAAAATTCCATTTTGAATTTAAATTTGAGTTTTGAGTATTATAACTTTTCTTTCCTTCATTTTCTTTTCTTTTTTAGTTACTTTAATTCGTAACTTCAATTTAAAAATTTAATATGTTAAGGTTTAAAATCACCCTACAATAATATTTTTAATTACACGCATAATTATATTCTCGTTTAAGGTTTCGGGATATCACACACAACCTCATTACAAATACTCTCTCATTCTCGCCAAATGTCTTATTTACAATATTTTTAGACAATTTAAAACAATTAAAGTAGAAAAAGAATATAAAATAAGTTATTATACTCCCTCCGTGTTCAAAGGGATGAGCAAAGTATAATTTGCACATATTAAGAAAGTAAAAGTAAAGGAATGAGAATAAAAAAGTTCTAAATTTATCTTTAGTAATCCCACAAAATTATATAAAGTGATGAGTATTTTTAATTTTTTATGCTAATGGATCCTATTAAATGAAATATTTACCATTTATGTACTTTATCTCATATTTTTGGAGACAAAAAAAATTTGTAATTTGGTTATCCTTTTGCGGATGGAGGGAGTGTTACTCATAGTAGATGTGGGTGTAAATACATTAATGATATACTTCTACTATGTATTGCGATAAATTTATATATAATTATAATTGAGAAGCTTATGATCAATACATGTGATTTATAGGAATTATAGAAGGTTCCACTTAGTACACATATCTCCTAGAAAATTACCTGTAACGCCCCCAAATCCGGGCCCCTTAAACCTCGGAAATGGTGTGTCACAATACATCATCTTCGTACACATTCTATAAACTAACGCGGAATATATAAACATACATTTTTTATTTCAAATGATTTTACAACATTTCCCAAGGTCTATAACCTTAACTTAATACATACCTTAATAACTCAAAAGGTTTACAAAATCATTTTACACAAGATAAATGTAATAGTTAAACGTTCATATGTAACTTGAACACTCGGGTTAACTGAAATATAATAATGATATAGCAAGAGTGAGCAACTACTTTGCTCAGCAAGTTTAAATACAACAAAAATATATCATGATTGGAAATAGAATATAGCTTCTGAATTTCTCAACAATATATAACAATTGTGAAAGAACGATAATCAAATTTCAATAAATGAATAACTGAATCAATAACGCTGAGTGGCCAACAATGACCATGAACAAATTTGGTAATCAAGGTGATCAATCTTTCATACCAGGTAAACATATGCAACTTGCACTAAGTGCGATTAAACAATAAATTTCATTGATGTGGAATAATTTACAATAATTAAACCACTAGCATGCTTGAAAATATTAACTCAAGTTTGAGTTAGGAAACTTGCCTGCTCTGACGATTACCGCTAAGCAATCTAATTAAATCTCTTATGAAGACCTATCATTAATGATATTGATCTTTCAATCAGTATAGCTTATCATACCTCATAATACTACTACTTTTATAAATAAATTATCTAACATTTAGCCACATAATCAAACATCAGATAACCTCGTCAATAATATTATCGTCCTTTGAAAATATTACTATCATTTAATCATTATTTTAAACTCATGTCTAATATTATTAATCACTTAATAATATTTTATTCACTTAATAATATTTCATCCTCTTCCCAATATTATTAACCACTTAATAATATTTTATTCACTTTCTAATATTATTAACCATTTAATAATATCTTAGTCACTTACAAATATTATTAATCATTTAATAATATTCTAATTAATCATTTAATAATATTCAAATTATTTATTAATCATTTAACCATTTATAAATATTATTAATCATTTGATAATATCTTAATAATTTATAAACAATTTAATTTAATTATTTATCTCTTACTATTTAATTTATTTAACAAACATAACATACCATTCACATAATATTTTGTCAAAATGACCAAATTATCCTTATATGGTCTTAATATATCATATTAATGATTATTAGTCACTAAAATTATATTAACAAATTTTACAACTTCATATAACTCAATTTTCTCATTTATTCTTAACTCAATCATAGGCATGAAAAATACGAAACTAACTTATTATTTTTATATCTTCTGGTAAATATCCGTATATGATAGTTTAGTGATAAAATAATTTTCTTATAATTTTTCAAATTCAGTTCCTATTTTTAAATAGGCTAAAACAGTCTACAATGACTACATTTATCATAAATTATTCTTTTGTCCACAAATTATGAAATTTATACGGTAGACTCATACTATCATATACTAATTTTAGTTAAATTTTCACAATTTTCTGGGTTATATTCACTGAGTTATAACTGTTTACTTTTAAAATTGTATTTTCTTATAAAAGCCATAACTCCCTCTCAGGACATCAAAAATTTTTTATCTTTGGATAGCATCTAGTTAACTTTATATACTAACAGATTACAAAAGACCAAAATTTTGAGAGTAACAAAAGTGGCCAAAACAGCGGTCGGAGCAAACTAGCTAGAAACTCATTTGTTTTTCCAGATTTTTGTCGGCAGGAAAGTGTTTTGCCAAAAATTACAACACGGTTGATCCGTTTAATCTTTTTGAGCGATTCTACTTGGGTTCATCAGATAACTCATATATCTAACACCCTTCTTAAGCGGATCACAAAAAGAAATTATATATTTCAAATGGTAAAAGGCCAAAGTAGACTAAAATTTAGGACTTTTAGGCTTAAAAACTGTTTTTGTTCTTCTTTCATTTCATTTCATTTCTTGAATTTTTTTTATTGGATTTTTGCTAATCCATAGCTAAACCATCACATATCAACTTAAACATATCCTCCGTACATGAATTACATAAAAATTAACATCTAAATCAAAAGTTTAATTAAGATTTAGGAATTACCTTTTCATTTTCTTCATTTCTTCCCCCTTCTTCCTCTCTTCTTCTCTCCCTTCTCTCTCTCTTTCCCTTTCTACGGAAGTGAAGTGTGAGGTGAGGAAATGAGAAGTGAAGGGCTGATCTTTTGCCTTCTATTAGGCTTAATTAGTTTTTATTTTTCCTTTTTTTTCTCTTTTCCCCTCTTTCCTCCTGCTTTTAAGAATTGTCTCCCACCTTGTTTCCAAATAATTTGCATGTGCTGGGATTCTAGTAGATTGTAGGCCAGGTGGGCCCCACCTCTAGCTTCCCCCGTTTTGTCGTCTTTGACTTTTTGCCTCGAAAAATTAAATTTTTATGTTTATAGTCGATTCCTACTAACTTCGACGTTCTGAACGTCATGAGAATATTCGTTTCTTCAAATTCATCTTCAAATTCTGAGTTTGACTTTTCACCGAAAAGTCAACTATTAACTTTTTGACCAAAAAGTCAACCTCGATACATTTTGTGTTTTTAGTCTATTCTTACTATTTTCGACGTTCCGCACTCAACCGTCTAGTCCGTGTCTCCAAATTCCACTCGGAACTCAATTTCGGGTTTTCTACCACTGTTCTTGTCTTATATGCAATTATTCGCTTCCTTAGTTAGTTCATACTAATTAAATTAATTAGTTATGACCAACTATTAATTCGCATCCATTTGACATATTATTAAATATCATACCATTATTCATATTACATTTAATTATTGTAATACATGTACAACTATCATCATTAACTAAATAAATTTCTTTATTCAATTAATTAAAACAAATATTTTAATCCACTAATTTTCAAATAGTGAATTAATTACCTCATTCCATATTTAATTCATATTTGTTTGGCATAATATAATATATTAAACCCTTACATAAATATATTTTACATTCATATGTAATATATTTATAATAATGAGTTTAATTAACTCACATATATGAAACACATATAAACATATATGTTCAAATCTACTTTATCTCATAATAAGAATTTAATAAAATTCTTATTATTCTAATTTTTAAAATATCCGAGATATTACATTACCACTAATACTTACCACGAATCTAAACATTTATAATATATATTATTTTCTTTAATGAAATTTTCTCTTTTCCAAAATTAATGGACTCCGCTTTACTTAGCCTCATATTTGTTAACTTCATTCCAAACTCTATATTTGAAATTTTATGAACTTGAAACTTAATTAATAGTTGGTTCTCAATTCCAAATTGAAGACTTGAAAATCATAAACACCTATAAAAATAAATTTTGAAGTTGTTGATTTGAGACTCCTAGGTCATGCTTGTTTGCAAGAATAATAATCTTGGGATTCTATTATCAAGGATTATAATTCCAAGACTATTAATTTTTGGATAAAATAGTCCTAATAACATGTTTGTTTAGAATGAGATTATTCATAGGATAACTTAAAATAATCTCATGTTATATTTGTTTTGTCTATAATTATGTAAAAGAGTAGATAAAAACTTATCGTTTAGAGTATTATATCCTTAACAGTAATAACAACGAAATCATATTATTAATAATGTGAGTATATATGGACACAATATGATACACCGGTTATTTAAAAAAAAGGTAAAGGTTAACTTTGTTTACACATTTTTAATTCTAAATAGTAGAGATTATAATACCTAGTTGGATATCTATTAAATAATCTCGCATTCCAAGTCATTTTATTATCTTTGTACTAATAGTCCCAAATCCAATTTTTAAAACAAACAAAGAACTTAAGATTAATAGTCCAATCTCAAGTATTATCCTTACAAACAAACATGCCTTAGAAGCCAAGTTGAGATTAAGTATTAGATCCCGTGATACGTACCAACATAACAAAAACATATGTGTAATCAAACTCGGCGCAGATGAAGCCACATAAAATTAAAATTCTAGAGCATGCTTGAAAAAATTAAAACATTAATGATCTACTGGGAAGCGACGCCCATAAGGATATCTTGGAAAAAGTGGATTGTAAGTTTTTTTATAATGAGCACATTGGGGTTTCTTATAAAATCATGCATGCTTTGTTTAGCCATTGTTGGTAAAATCTATGTCACTTGAAGAAGGTAAAGAAAATAGTGGTAAAAGAAGATGGGGAGAAAAAAAATACTTCAATTGGGAAGGATAATTTGTTTCATTTATTATTCTTTTTATTCTTTGTCTCAAAAAATTAAATTCAGAATCTATTAATTAGGATCCTCTCCATTAAA
The DNA here is from genome assembly GCA_034770075.1 of Aralia elata. Classification (NCBI taxonomy): domain Eukaryota; kingdom Viridiplantae; phylum Streptophyta; class Magnoliopsida; order Apiales; family Araliaceae; genus Aralia; species Aralia elata. The sequence continues at coordinate 105,670 of JAVJAP010000016.1, read as the reverse complement.
CCTATTTTTTAATTTCCTCCAATATATATTCAGGGAGACAAATATTGCTTTTAGTGACGGTAGTAACGGCAAATTTTATTTATGACGAATTTTATTGCGTCGTTAATTATTTATGACAAATTATGTTGTGTCACTAAATGTAATATTTATGTCGCTGAATTTTTGTTAAGAGAAATTGAAGGATAAGTGTAATGGATGGTGCCAACAACTTTAAGTGGGCAAACGTTTAAGTAGTCAATGTGAGGAGGCACAACATTTGAGCTTCAGGAAAACACTACTTTAAATTAAAACTCAAAATATTTTTCATTTTATTAAGTACATTGGGTGGATTGGAAAATACTCCGGTAGCTATTTTCTCGTATACAATTTTATCAACAGCCTCCGTGAAATGAATTCTATCCCAACTTATTCATTCCCGAGGGTGTTTACATGCTCCCACCGGAACTTGGGTGCCATTTATAATAACAATACCTTATGCACATGCAACATTCCCATAATTATATTTTCCTCCATAACCACAACAAGCTACAAGATAATTGTTGAATCTTGCAAAATTTATACACAAAATGTAAGTGATATATAGATAAATATATTTGTATATAACCTTATATATATATATATATATATATATATATATATATATAACACATCATTCATCCACAACCACTAGCCTTCAGGAGTGCACAAGATCCTCTGGCCTCAAAGGGTCTTTATGAAATTTGTAACCATGATATATGGCTTAAGAACTCTTTCTTATGAAGGTTCTTTAACCATCCAAGAAATGGACAATAATTCCATTCTGAATGGTCCTCTACATAGACATATCAAGTCATGTATTCCCTTTAATTTTTCTTTGAACCTAAGTAGTGTGAGTAGGTAGATTGATCATATATAATTTTATACCCACCACACACACAAAATAGGTTATTTTGTTGGTTTATCTGTTTTGTTTAACGATGACAACATTTTTTGTATGGAGATATTTTGTGATTTTCAAGTTTGGACATTAGGCTAATTGATAAGTGCATAATACTCATTTATTTTCATTCCTTTATATTTAGTTTATTGCATGTTTTGTTGTGTTTATGCACTTATTAGATTGTTTATTGATTTCAGGAGGATTCAGAGTCAAAAGTGGAAAAAGATTAAAAATCGGAGCTAAAACGGGAAAAAGTTAAAAAGTTGAAAAATTGAGGTTTTCGCCCCGGCGGGAACTTGGTACTGGAGTTTCTCGCCCCGGCGAGAAGTGCTCTGCCCATTTTCGCCCCAGCTGATCCAGAGCTCGCCTCGACCCAAACCATTCTGGAGTTTCTCGCCCCGGCGAGAAATTTAGTGCAAAAATTCTCGCCCCGGCGAGAAACCTAGGCATAAAATGCTCGCCCCGACGAGAAAGGCAGCGTTGACCAAGTTTGACCAGCTTTGACTATTTGTAATTTTTGAGGATTTCTAATTCAGATTGGATTCTTAATTCTTAGGGACTTAGGATATTATCTTAGGACTATAAATAGATGTTTTTAATTTATTATGAGGGGGATCTGAACAACTACAACTGTAACCCTAATTGGAGAAGATTGGAGTCATGTCAGGCTAAATTCTTACTTTCAGTTCTAAGGGATGTTGAACCTTATTCATAATTAATGGTTTAATCAGGTTTTATTTATTTATTTCTTCTTATATGAGATTTATTCTGATAATCTGATTGAATTGCTTATATGCTATTGGATTGACTGATTTGGTTTCTGCAGGATTAAATTGGTTAACTAATATCATCTGTTAGATTAAGATATAGTATTAAGCAAACGATATTGTATCTGATCATAAGTAGCAATTAATAATACTTGATTGTGGACAAGTTTTTGGGTGTTATTATGATTATCAGAAGGCAAGTTAAATAATCCCTGATAGTGTGATTGTTGCTTGGAATAGTCTAATTCTCTAATCCTTAATGTTGCTGTTATATTAAATCTAGGCTGATAGTTCTGGGTTGTATGATAGTTAGGGTCTAGTGGGGCGATTGTCACATTAGATTTAAAACCTAAGGAGAATTTCGGATAATTAGCGATTGCGGTTATCTAGGACTATTAATTTCATTGAAGGATAAATAATGTTACGCTTGATTAATCTGTCATTGTAAAAAGGTGATACTGAACTTATGAACTGGAACTTTTAAGTCATTGGTTATCTTTTTATTTATTTACTTTTGTTAATTAGTTAATCAAACTCAAAACCCCCCAATCTTTATTTTCATTGTTTAATTAGATTTAGGAAAATAAAAGAATAAATATAAAACAATTCACTCTCTGTGGGATCGACCGTTGCTTATCACTATACTGATTTCTGTATCAGTAGAGTAGAAGTAAGGATTTAATTTTGGGGTGTAAACGACAACTTTCCAAATTTTGGCGCCGTTACCGGGGAAGTGTTATTTTTTTTTATTTATTTTTTTGTTTTCTTTTATTCTCTATTTATTTTTATTTTTATTTTTATTTTAGGACTCGATCCTTTCACTCTCTTGAATTGAAATTTGATCCATAAATAAAGGCACTACTGCAGATTCAGGCAAAGAAGAGATGGCTGCTGTGACGACCCGAGAATTTATAAGATTTATTAATAAAATCTTGGATGATGATTAAAGGTTAAAGAATAAAACCTCGATGGGAATTTGTGGATTTATTGAAAATTTCTAAAAAAAAAAAAATAACCTATATGGTTTACTATTTGAAAGAGAATTGAGAGAATAAGGGTTACAAAATTCAAAACCCCGAATGGAACTATACTTGAATGTAGTTAAGAACAAGGTATTATGTTACCTTTAACTTTACGTGAATTAAGGAAAGAGATTATGTAAAGATACATATGGAAAAAGAAACGGTTTGCTGAATTAGTGTATTCGGTTTGCTGAATTAGTGTATTCGGTTTGCTGAATTAGTGTATTCGGTTAGCTGAATTAGAAAAACAGTTTGCTGTGTTAGCGATGTTAGCTTGTTATAATAAGGAACAAGAGAATGAGTATATGTATAATTATATATATACCTATACTTAGAAAGTTTAATTAAATTGATCATATAGATTAATGGAAATTGAGCCTGAATGGTAGTTGCAGAGAACCCAAAGATATTAAATTGGGAAGAGATGAACTAGGTGCGGTAGTGTTAATTAAATGAGCCTAACCTAGTAGTCAAGTATTATAAGTTTAATAAAAGTCCAAGAAGGGATGAAGATCATGGTAAGTGAACTGTATATGGCAAGCCATATAATAAAGGTTTGTGGAGCTTAGCAAATAGTAAAAAGAGATTTTTGATAAAACATGAGGTTAAATGTCAAGCCTATTATATAGAAAATATTAATTATTTGATGATAAAGTGAATATATATATTGTGAATATGTATATTTATCGACGGTGTAGAGTATAATAAAAGAACTATATAACCTAATATACTATATATTAGGAATGAAAAATTTAATAACCGAAGGGTTATAGCTATTGAAAAAGCATAGTGTTTGATCTATGTGGTTTATATGGTATGTCTCAACATATTAAATTATGTTGAGGTATATATAGAATGGATATGAGAGATAAATGAATAGCAATCTTATGAGATTGTATATATAATTGTTTATTATATAATAAACAAATAACATGAAGTATTGTAAATTAATCTTTATATGATAAGTATGAGGATTAATGATGGCGATTGAAATGTACTAGTAAAAGTAATGTGAGAGAGACTTATTTTAATATATCTCAGTTATTATTTATTTTAACTTAATTAAGGAAGAATTTAATTGAGTTATATAAATAAATGTAAGTGAATAATTATTTTAAATTCTAAATTTTGTGGAAAAGAAATCCTAATTAAATATTAGGATAAAGTGATTATGTGGGTTGAATTATTTTGAAGAGAAGATATTATTTGAATATCTTATTTACTAAATAAATTTCCATTTATAAGGTAAAGATATTAAGTTATATTTACTATATGTAAATAAATTGATATAAATAATTTATAATGTGAGAGAATAAATTTATTATTTATTTTCTATATGTGATGTGAAATGTGTATGACGTTTAATAAATATATATATTATATATATGTATTTATTTATTTATTCGTTTTATAAAAAGAATTATAAAGAAAGCCTTGTAACCTAATATTTTATATTAGGAAAGGTAATTAAATAACCTAAAGGTTATGATATTGAGCAATTTTAGTATTTAAAATATATACTAACATAAGAGATTTATTTTATTATCTCAAGGTATTATTTACTTTTTTTTAAACCTAATTAAGGTAAGCTTAATTGGGTTATATGAATTAAATGCACATGAGTTAATTACTTTAATAAGCAAATAATGCAATTAGAATATATTAATTTGGGCAAATGAGGAAGGAATGCTTCGGTTAAGGATGGGAGTAATAAAAAGGATTGGGAAAAAGATAATGTATATATATATATATATGTATGTATAAGAAAGGATAAGAAAAAGAAAAAGGGTATTGCTCAATTACTCCCCATTTCTCATTCTCGGTAAAACCAAAAGGAAGAGAGAGAGAGAGAGAGAGAAATCTGATCGGGAGGAAGAGAGAGAAGAAGAGAGAGAGAAAGCTCGACCATGGAGGAAGAAGAAAGCAAGGAAGGAAGCCATGGAAGATCCATGGAAGGAAAGAGAAAGAAAAAGAAATGAAATCCAAAAAGGTAAAACTCAAAACTCTATCCATTTTTCTTGTGATTAAGCTTGGATCTAGCTTTGGGTTAGTGCTATTATACTTTATATTGATAGATCTACATGATTTATGATAATTCATGGTTGGATCTAGAGGTTTGATGGGTTATCAAGCTTGGATCTAAGAAATAATTTCTTAAAACTCTAAAACCCCCATTTTCTTTTGATCCTTAGATCCGCTTAGTGGGTATGGATAAAAAATTGTATAGATTTTATATTTATAATATTATGAGTTACGAGTTCATAGAACTTGAAATCATTTGATTTGGTTGTGTAAAACTCAAGATACGAAAATCAAACGGAGAGAAGAGAAAGAACGAGGGAGCTGCTGCCCAAAATTAGAAAATTAAGGGCTAGCTAAATTACTCTAAAACTTCTGGGCTTTTGGTATGTTATTGTACACTGAATAAGCTTTCCATAGACTCTGAAATGGACCAATTCCGACTTCGGAGCAAAAAGTTATGGCCAATCTAAGTAATAGGCAAAACTGTCCAGCGAAATTCGGGGTCAGCCCCCTTTACATGCGATTTCTGTATTGTTGTGTTGGGAAGTGAAAAAATTTTAGTAGGACAAAATTATAGATACGGAAGTTAACTTCGCGTGGCCGCTAGAATCACCCAAAAATTGTAAATAACGAAGAAGTTATGACTGTTTAAGCGAGGTTGAGTCTGGAAAAAAAAAAAGAGATCGCGAGCTGCTACTGCTGGGCTGTTGGGCGCACGGACGGGGCGCGCACGGGCGCACGCGGGCGTGGCGCAGGCTGGGCGCGCACGGGCGCGTGGCTGCCAAGCTGACCTTGGCCGTGCAATGCGATTTTGACATCCAAAACTAAAATAAGCATGACTTTTGCGTACGAAGTCCAAATTTGATAATTCAAGATGTTTTAAAAAGCTTAAGGATAATGCTACAATTTTATGTAATAAAAACTAAAATTTGAGATTTTGGAAAAAGGTCATAATGGGTATTTTGAAGATGTTGCTCGACCGGATGCGAACGAAAGGTGTCGGGCTTGCGTTTTATGAACCGTAAAGCGTTCCGAACCTACTAATTACCGTTCTAAGTATTATAAAGTGTAAATCTTGAATAGTGAGGTAAAGATTAACCATAATGGGTTATATTTTAAAAGTTTAAATACTTAACTACATGTTAAGTATAAATGGGAGAAGTTAAGCGAAAGCATGATTAAAGATTTTCTTTTATTAATCTAATATACATCCAAAACGATGTGGAGACATTCGATAAGGACTTAACTACATGTTAAGTATTAATTAAAAGAAATACCTTGAGAGTATAATATGAAGTTAAATGATGACTTGAATGTTGATGTAATAATTCTATTAACCTAATAAACATGTGAAGGATGTGAATACAATAGTATAAGAACTTAGCTAAAGTGTTAAGTAAACATTAAAAAGAAGTTGCCTAAAGGCAAGATGGGAGAGTTATTTAATTAACTTTAATGAAGATAATACATTGATATAATGTAACTTCAGACTAAGACTACTTAACCAAACATTAAGTGTCGATCAAAAGAGAACTTTAAAGAAGGATAAGACGAACGTTAACCTTAATAATGTTAACGATAATTATACATCCAACGTGATGTAAAGATAAGATTTAAGACTTAACTAAATGTTAAGTAGCAATCGAAGACAGTTATAAAGGGACTTGATATAAAATGTTACATAATTAACCTTAATCAATTATATGGAATGAGAGGCTCTCAATACGAAGTCAAGTCAAGCTTTAAACATTTAACCGACTGTTAAATGTCAACTAAAATAGGAATTTACAGTTGAATCCAGCTTGCTGGATTGTAGTATCTGGCTTGCTGAATTGGTAAATATGGTTTACTGAAGTAACGAATATGGTTTACTGAATTAGTGAATCTAGGGTGCTGGATTGTAGGATAGTTCGAATCCAGGTTGCTGGATTAGATGTTAGTTTAAATCCAGGTTGTTGGATTAGTATGTTTAGATAATCCAACTTACTGAATTAGGTGTTCAGGCTTAATGGATTATAAAGAAAGACTTATAAAATGAAAGACTTAGTGTTAAGTCATACAGTTTATAATAAAATAATGGTATAATCGTACTCTTTAATAGTTGATGTATAGTATCTAGGCTAAACGATTCCTCCAGGGAGCGAAGGTATATACGAACTAGCAACCGATCTAACTCACTGTGAAAACAGTGTAGATGAGACGGAAACTAGTTTGTTGGTTGTTTGTGGAAAACCACTCAGCATACTATATTGAACACTGTTAAAGACTCGATGTGTGCTAGTTTTAGAATTATGAACGTGTAAGGTGCTATCTAATATTTGCTTATGTGTTTAAATATTAGAAGTAGTGTTATGAGGTATATGTGTTGCTAATTGAAAGATCAATTTTATAACTGATAGGTCTTTCATAAGAGATTAAGTTAGATTGCGTAGCAGTAATCGACGGTTCAGGCAAGTTTCCTTAACCTTACTCACGTTTATATTGAGCAAGTTTCCCTAACTCAGACTCGAGTTATTATCTTCCAAGCATGTTAGTGGATGAATTTTATTAATTATTCCACATCTTTGATTATTGATTCGCACTTAATGCATGTTGCATATGTTCATCAGGTATGAAAGGCTGATCACCTTCATTACCATAAGGTTCAGTTAATTTGTTCATGGTCATTATTGACATCCTATATTATTGAATTCAGTCATTCAATTATTAAAATTCTGATTCATGCTCTTTCACAATTATTATATAGTTGAAAAGTTCTAAAGCTTATTCATTCTTTCAATCATGATATATCTTTATTGTATTTAAACTTGCTTAGCAAAGTAGTTGCTCACCCTTGCTATATCATAATAACAAATTTCAAATTTAAGGCGAACGTTCGAGGAAAGACAGTACAAAAGCAAAGGACAAGATTAGATGGTTATGCATGATAACCAATTAATTATCTGATGTAAATGATATGCTGTAAACCTTTTGTGAATCTAAAGGTAAATATGTATTAAAATAAAGGTTATAGACCTTGGGATATGTAGCAGAGATTATTATATAAATAATTTATGTTTATATCTTCCACAATAGTTGTAAATATGATGTATCGTGACGCACCAGGTCCGAGGTTCAAGGGACCCGGGTTTAGGGGCCTCACAGCTGCTGTCAATAACAACAGGACTTTGAAAGAATTAGCTTCGCCTAATATTGATCAATCATCATTGTGTATTGAATATCCGACTTTAGATGCTACTTTTGAATTACAATCAGGACTAATCCATCTTTTGCCTATTTTTCGTGGTCTTACAGGTGAAGATCCATACAAACATCTAAAGGAGTTTCATGTGGTGTGTTCCACCATGAAGCCACAAGGAGTAGCAGAGGAACAGATCAAGCTTAGAATTTTTCCGTTCTCCCTAGTAGATTTGGCAAAGGATTGGTTGTACTATCTACCTTCAGGATCAATACGATCATGGAACGAAATGTAAAAGCTATTCTTGGAGAAATACTTTCCTCCTTCAAGAGTTGCTACCATAAGGAAGGAGATATGTGGCATCCAGCAGTTCAATGGAGAGACTCTTTATGAGTATTGGGAAAGATTTAAGAAGTTGTGTTCCAGCTGTCCACCCCACCAAATCGATGATCAACACTTGATCCAATACTTTTATGAGGGATTATTGCCAATGGATAGGAGTATGATTGATGCAGCAAGTGGAGGCGCATTAGTTGATAAAACACCTGAGACTGCAAAGAACTTAATTGCGAACATGGCAGCAAACTCACAACAGTATAGAACTAGGATTGATCATGCACATACAAGGGTGAATGGGGTAAGCACATGTACTCTTGAGCAACAAATTTCTGATCTAACAGCTATAGTTCATCAGATGGCTGCAGGGAACATGTCAGAAGCGAAAGTGTGTGGAATTTGCTCAATGTCAGGGCACACTTCAGATCATTGTCCAATTTTACAAGAGGAAGAAACTGTTCAACACGTCAATGCTGTGGGGATATTCTCAGGACAACATCAATATGATCCTTGTTGGGACACTTACAATCTAGGATGGATAGATTATTCCTACCTGAGCTATGAAACAACTCCTACAAACTCTGGATCATCTCTTGAGGATATGTTCAAGGCTTTCATGATCCAGACACAACAGTTTCATCATGAAACAAGGACTTCCATACATGATCTAGAGAATCGGGTGGGTCAGCTAGATACTACAGTTGGACGATTGGACTCTCAAGCTTCAGGGAAGTTGCCTTCTCCGACTGTTGTGACACCACGAGAGAACGTATGTGCGATTACCTTGAGATGTGATGAAGAGGTATGGCAGCAAGATGAGTTAATGCTTACTTCAAGAATTGACAGCAGTGTTGAATTTGATGAGAAGACACAAGAGGAACAAGAGATGGTAATACTATCACAACTGAAGAAAGAGGAGAAAGAGGAAGTGATACTGGATACAGTTCACAAGGTTGAGGTGATTTTAGAGCGCAAAGACGAGGAGAATTTGCAGGTTGCAGTTATCAATAATATGGAATTGGATAAAGAAGAAGAAATTGAGCGGAGTTCTGATCTGAAGGAGGCTACAACTGCATTATATTCTTTGCCACAATTTTCAGATAAGTATGTAGTCTACTTTATTCAGTTACCTACTTCTCACAAGACGTTATTTTCTCCTATTGTGCAGGCACCTAATCTGGAATTGAGGTTATTGACAGTTCACTTGAAGTATGAATCTTCGATTACGTGATTGAGAGGATTGATATCGGGCTAACGACGTTAAGCAAATGCGCTGCTTGGGAGGCAACCCAAGATTTCAGATTTGCTTTTCTATCCCTTTTTACTTATTTATTGGCTTTTTAGTTATTTCGCTCGTCTTTTGCATGATTATCTTACATTGGGGACAATGTAAGGTTTGAGTGTGGAGGAGGGGTTTAGGTTATCTAGGTTTACTCTAGGAGATTATGATCCAATGGTGTTTATTTGTGTAAAAATTTGCTTGAGATTTTATTTGGTCAAGTTTTCAAAAGTTTTTGGTTTAGAATGAAGATTGATGCCATTGATTGAATTTGTTTGATGCTAAATTAATTGATAAATGATGATAATGAAGTTAGGACCCATAGTTGACAGATTTGAATTTAGTTGGTATTGCATGAGTACTTGAGTGTGAGATACATGTTTACTTGACTGAGTTAGTTGTGGAGTTGACTTTGTGCACTGATTTCATGATTTAGAACTGTTTAACTGCTTATCTTGTTTGCAGGACCATGTGAAAAAAATTATGTAATTGGGAATTTGAAAAAAATTGAGAGAAAAACTGAAAAAAAAACTTGTCTCAAAAGAAAGACATGTGGTGGGTTGAGATGGAGCGTAAAACGCACTCACCCATAAACACGTGCAGCGAGATGGAGCGTAAAACGCACTCGCTGGTGAGAAGAAAAGTGAGATGGAGCATAAAATGCACTTACTTAAAAGAAAAGAATGCGACAGGTGAAATGGAGCATAAAATGCCTTCACCTGAGTGAAGAAAAATGAATGGCAGGAAAAAAAAACATGTTCTGGGTTTGAGTTAGTGTGCACGGTTGTTGTTCCATACAAACTGAGTTGAGTATCTGTGTTAATCATAGGAAATGCTTATGTGGTTTCAATTTGATTTAGAGATGTTCAGTGGGGAATGATGAGGTTATTGTTATGAGTTGATTGATGAAGTATTGAACAAATTTCTGTTGATTGGTGTTAGTATTCATGAATGCTAATTGAATTTGAACCTTTGGGAGTTTGATTGAATGGAATTCAAATGATTTCAATATAACTTTTGTTTTAGTTTACACGAGGACGTGTAAAGACTAAGTGTGGGGGAATTTGATAAGTGCATAATACTCATTTATTTTCATTCCTTTATATTTAGTTTATTGCATGTTTTGTTATGTTTATGCACTTATTAGATTGTTTATTGATTTCAGGAGGATTCAGAGTCAAAAGTGGAAAAAGATTGAAAATCGGAGCTAAAACGAGAAAAAGTTGAAAAGTTGGAAAATTGAGGTTCTCGCCCCGGCGGGAACTTTGTACTGGAGTTTCTCGCCCCGGCGAGAAGTGCTCTGTCCATTTTCGCCCCAGCTGATCTAGAGCTCGCCCCGGCCCAAACCATTCTGGAGTTTCTCGCCCCGGCGAGAAATTCAGTGCAAAAATCCTCGCCCCGGCGAGAAACCTAGGCATAAAATGCTCGCCCCGGCGAGAAAGGCGGCGTTGACCAAGTTTGACCAGCTTTGACTTTTTGTAATTTTTGAGGATTTCTAATTCAGATTGAATTCTTAATTCTTAGGGACTTAGGATATTATCTTAGGACTATAAATAGATGTTTTTAATTTATTATGAGGGGGATCTGAACAACTACAATTGTAACCCTAATTGGAGAAGATTGGAGTCATGTCAGGCTAAATTCTTACTTTCAGTTCTAAGGGATGTTGAACCTTATTCATAATTAATGGTTTAATCAGGTTTTATTTATTTATTTCTTCTTATATGAGATTTATTCTGATAATCTGATTGAATTGCTTATATGCTATTGGATTGACTGATTTGGTTTCTGCAGGATTAAATTGGATAACTAATATCATCTGTTAGATTAAGATATAGTATTAAGCAAACGATATTGTATCTGATCATAAGTAGCAATTAATAATACTTGATTGTGGACAAGTTTTTGGGTGTTATTATGATTATCAGAAGGCAAGTTAAATAATCCCTGATAGTGTGATTGTTGCTTGGAATAGTCTAATTCTCTAATCCTTAATGCTGCTGTTATATTAAATCTAGACTGATAGTTCTGGGTTGTATGATAGTTAGGGTCTAGTGGGGCGATTGTCACATTAGATTTAAAACCTAAGGAGAATTTCGGATAATTAGCGATTGTGGTTATCTAGGACTATTAATTTCATTGAAGGATAAATAATGTTACGCTTGATTAATCTGTCATTGTAAAAAGGTGATACTGAACTTATGAACTGGAACTTTTAAGTCATTAGTTATCTTTTTATTTATTTACTTTTGTTAATTAGTTAATCAAACTCAAAACCCCCCAATCTTTATTTTCATTGTTTAATTAGATTTAGGAAAATAAAAGAATAAATATAAAACAATTCACTCTCTGTGGGATCGACCTTTGCTTATCACTATACTGATTTCTGTATCAGTAGAGTAGAAGTAAGGATTTAATTTTGGGGTGTAAACGACAGCTTCCCACTAATCATACATGACTGCTAAGTGAGTATGGATTTCAAGTGGCCCTTCACGAAGAAAGATTCCATAGAGACATTACTAGACGCCTAAGTCTTTAATTGCAAGGCAATTTTACTTTGCTAGAAATAGTTTTAAAAAGTAATATTTATTTGGAAACTATATTTCCAAAGTAAAGATCTTATCCCTTATTTCAAGTGCTGAAAATTCAAATTCTAAAGCTGAAAATATTTATTTGGAAACCATATCAATTGGGCAATTGCTTTCCAAAACTATATCAAAAAAAGAAGATCTTTTTCATAAAGTGACTGCGTTGATTTTGCTAATCCTTATCCCTTGATTCAAGCTGCCTACTTTTCAAATTCAAATCCCTTCCTTAACAACTTGATTCTATATTCCATTGGGATTGGTGAGATTAGGTAATTGGGTTTTATTGCCTTTGGTCCTTCTCCCTTTATATATATTCCACAACTTAAGTTTTAAAACTAACGAATTGAGAAAAACAGTGCTCTCAAAGAAAAGTTTATAGCAATCTAATTTTGTTTTTTTATTAATTTTTTGTTGCTGGAAATTCATAGATATTTTAATCATATTCGTTTTTTTTTTATTAAAACTTATATACAAGCCTAGTGTGGTTTGTCTTTGATCCAGTGGTGGATAGGTTTGTACAAAGGAGGCAGTAGTGTCCAACAAATTCAGAACTATTTGTATAGGGAGTTATTTTGTAACTGATTGAATATTAATTTTAATAAAAGGAGTCTCCAATACTAGTTGGTATTGGATGTGGATTATGCCACTAGATTAGAGGGTAGGGGCCGAACCACGTAAAAATCTTGGTGTCTATGGTTTGTTGATTATCTTGTGTGGTTTGCTTAATTCTGCATTATATCATAAGTTCACTCTCTGCATTGTTAAAATCAAAGCAATATAAAAAAGGTTATGCATATCAGTTTAATATATACACTTAAGCAGACAAGTTTTACATTATCCGTATAGCTTTATATTTGGCTATGTATAACAGATTCATATAAACACCTAAGTAGACATGCCCCCTGTACGCATAGTTTCTGTAGCAGAAAATTTAAAAGTATCACTGTTATTCACTTAAATCAGAAACACCTATTCAACCCCCTTCTAGGTGTGCACACTCTGAACTTTATTTGGTATTAGAGTTTTGGCTCTAATAATGATTGTTTTTGCAGACTGTAGGGTATGATTCTGTGGCACACCTTAATTTTTAAGAGGGGTCCACTAGCAGGCCACCACTGCTGTTGGGCAGTGAAAACTTCAACTTCTAGAAATTCAGAATGAAGATATATCTTAATAGGGACCCATGAGAATGGTGGGTAGTTGACAATGGACCCATCATTCCAAGGCACGATGATGGCAGACCAAAAACAGTCATGGAGATGGATGCTAATGAATCATACATGATGTCTTACAACTCTAAAGCCATGAATACTTTGCTGACGGGATGGTCCAAACAGAAATTGACAAGGTCTCTAGTTGTAATACGACAAAGGAAATCTGGCATACTATCATCATGAGTGATGAAGGAACTTCCAAGGTGAAAGAGGTGAAACTCAACATGTTAATGGAAGAGTATGAATTGTTCAAACTAGAGAAGAATGAAACAATTAAAGAAGATCAAGCAAGGTTCCTTGCTCTAATGAATTCCTTTAGCATGATTGGGAGGAAAATTATCAAATTGAAAATAATAGAAAGCTGATAAGAGTCATGCCCAAACGTTTCGCTCCAAAAGTCACCACTCTTCAAGACTCATCAACAATTAGTACCATGGAGACACTTATATTGTTTGGAGAGCTTGAAGAATTTGAGAACTAGCTCAGAAGATATGATGAAGAAGAGGAGACACCAATAAAGAAGACACTGACACTTCAAGCTGAGAGCAGTTATAATGATCAATACGAAGATTTTGATGAAGAAATTAAAATGCTTTCAAGAAAACTCGAGAGACTACTCCAAAGGAAGAAACAAATTGGTAGCTTAACTCCAGTGAGTAAGTCCAAAAGAGAACAAGAAGAACAAATTGCCCAACTCTGTTTCATGGAACTAGAAGATGTTAATTAACTTGAGGTAACCAATTTTCATGTAGCTTTTGAAATAACTACGTCTGATTATCTTGCTTTAAAAAATGAAAATCAACAACTCAAAAAGAAAACTACCTTTTTAAAGAACTGCGTAAATGAGCTAATGAAAGAAGTAGATGTGACAACTCAGATTTTTCGAGAATAAATTATAATAAGAATTTAATAAATAAAAATTCTTATTATGAGACGTATTGAGTTTGAATGTAAAAACATATGTGTTATATATATTTATATGATTTATGTAGTGAATTTAATATATATATATATATATATATATATATATAAGTATGATATATATACCTATATTTAGAACGAAAGAGTTAATAGTTAATTAATGTAACGATCGCGAATCATGAGTAGCTTGGTAACTCGAGCTTAAGAATATTATTGAATAAAATGGATATTTTTATTAATAATATTCTGCGTTAAGCGTTTAAAGGTTATATTACAACCTAGATTATACGTAGCCGATGATTATCAAGTGTTAATGTTTCGTAGAAGCGAATAAAATAATTTCGAGGAATAACACTAAAGTATTAATTATGTAATACTATTCATGTGAGTACTGTTCATGTGGGCACTATTCATGCCAAAAACACTATTTATTGGATAAAATAAATAGTTTGATGGAAATTGTTATTGAATAATTTATTTGGTATAAATATGTTAACCAAATATATGTGGGTTACATGTACATTTAGGTGCATGAATATAGCAAGCTAATTGGGTAGTAAATAGCTAGCCCATATTAAATGAGTCCAATAATGGATTAAATTAGTGGGCTAATCATTGGCTAAATGAAAATTTTTATTGTTAAAAATCCAAGTGTAAGATTTTGTAAGAGCCTATTGATAATTTAATTAGTAGCCAAATTGTTTAATATGGGTGACCCAAATAAATGGCCCAACCCAAGACCCATTATTTTTACCAATGACTCAGCCCCATTGCATGACTTATGTGATTTGTGGGTAGAGAAATCAACATTATGGAATAAAAAAAGGGGGTATTTGGGTGGGTGTAGTAGAGAGAGAGAGAGAATAAACAAAATGGGTGTGTAGAGAAGTTATATGTAATATGTGTGGTATATATAATATAATATAATATAATATAATATAATATAATATAATATAATATAATATAATATATGCATTATGTAATAATATGCAATTATGTAGTACGTGTCATGAAGAGGCATTAATTAAATGGAACCATGTGAAAATTTATTTGAGAGAGAGTCACCTAATGGGCATTAGAGAAAGAAGTATTTGGGAGGAGGAATAAGAGAGAAGGTCATCCAATTAGTGGGAAGCATGAGTTATAATATTGTAACATTTGGTTAATGAAAGAAGTGACAAACTCATGGGGGAAGGGGAAGGGGAGTTACCCGAGCCAACCATGGCCTAGGAGAAGCCAAATTCCAGCCTCCCATATATCAAAAGTCTGATCTTGCAACATGGCCATCAATCCTCTCCCATCCTCCATCTCAAAGAAGCTAGTAAGCCACATTTCCTTCATGTACTAGAAAGAAGAAAACTGAAAATATAGAGAAAGAAGAGAGAGTAAGAATTCGGGAGGAACCAAGAAGGAAAAGAAGAGGTTAGTAAACTGAATTGGAGGAGAATTGAAAGTCCTTAACAACAAGAAGAAGTTATATCCACCATCATCATGCTCAGGGACGAAACCAAGATTTGATATGGGGGGGGGGGGGGAGGTAAGAATGTTTTTAACAACATAATATATATTCATCACTAAAAAGTAAAGTTCCACCATTACAAAACATGTTTTTACTAAAGCAAAGATAATATAGTAATAGAATTTGCTTTGACAAAGATAACAAAACATAGCAAAAAAAAGTCTTTTAGAACATATCAAAGCTTCGTCAGAATTGCAAAGACAGTTAGTACAAATGAGAATAGAAACTCAGGGAAAGTACTTGCAAAAGATCATTGAAGAACAACAAAAGATGCAAAAAAGTGATTGATGGAGGTATAGATGGCTAGATGGGTCTGCCCCTTCTTTGGGCAGACAAAAAAATGACCAGTAGCAAGTCAAAATCTAAGCATTGTGTATTTGTGTAATTAATTGTGTGAGTGAGTGAGAGAGAGAGAAAGAGAAAGAGATAGAGAACTTACTTAATTTTGTGTTGAAAATGAAATCACAGGATGACCGAAGGAAGGACCACAGAGCACTGAGAGTCTGAGATAGTGGGATACGGGGACTGCTTACCTTTAAACTGTGTACTGAAGTAGTGAACATAAATAAAAGTTAACCTACACCTACTAGGTCAGAGCCTCAAACAATAGAATACATAATAAATGAACAAATGGGCCTTACAAAATTTTCAAACCTTAGGGTAGGCGACGTGGCCCCTTCCAGTCTACTAATAGCTTCGTCCCTGATCATGCTAAGATTTATCAAATAAGCTTGAATTGCAGGTAAGTTTTGTATCTCTTGATTAAGTTCATGTAGATTAAGATGGATAATGCTCTGTAATTATGTTTATTATGGGAAGATTGTGTTGTTAACAGAATCAAAAGTTTTCTGGAGTAATAAGAAGGGAGTATTACGAAATGTTTGGTTAAGAACCCTCCTAAAAGCTTATGAAAATATGAATTTTAGGCCATGCATGAAGGGAACACCTCAACGAGACTTTTCTGCTAAAATCCGAGAATTTACCAATACTCTGAGCTAGGAAGTGCTCATATATGATTTATATGATATCTTAAGCCACCTGAGTGGTTCAAATCAAGTCCAAAACGAATTTCATAAGTTTTGTTAACTTTAGCTCAAATAAAAATCCATGAGAAACATGATACCTTGAGCCCCTGTATCTATGGCTTAAGGAATCCGAATTGGTTATGTTATAATTTTGTAAAATACCTTGTAGTACCATGTAGAACATATCAAAATTTGAAGTCAATTGGATGTAAGGATTTCAAGTTATGATTTTTCAAAGTGGGTAGCAAAGTTGTTGGAAATCTATAGAAACATAAAATTTGGCCGAGTGTGAATACTGTTATGAGTAGGCTGTTTCAGACCACTATTTTAATATTTTGCCAAACTCTTTTCATACACCTTATATTTTTTAAACATACTATGTAGTATGAGGTAGAACATATCTAAAAATGGCTTCAATCCGATATATATCGAGTGAGATAAAAATTCGCAAAACTAGCTTGGAAATCACAAATATGCAAATTTCCAGAATTTGGACAGATTCTGGGCAGCACGTTTGGGTGAGTAAGATAAAAACAAGAACAATATTTTGTTAAAGAAAAACTGTGAAAATGAGTCTTATAACTCAGATTGAAATGAATTTTGAGCAATGATATATTTTGATGTAAAATAGCATATTTTGATGTATAATAACGTATCTTGACGTAAAAAGTGATTGTCCAAGATTTTAAGAATTTTTGGACGTAACTCCAAATATTGGAGATTATTGAGAAAACAAACAGGAATGTTAAAATATAATTACGAGATGTAATTGATGAGGCTAATGTAATGATGAAAAGAATATTGTTAATGAATAATATTCGATGATGATGTAGATGACTCCGAATTGAGTACAGGAGAAAGAAATATCGTATACAATTGATGTAGATGATAAACACTTAGAATAAAAGTGGTAAAGAGTTATATGAATAACTAACTAGTATGCCAACATTATTAATTATGTAGGTCATGCAAAGGATGCAAAATATTAGTGTAAGCCAAATAAACAAATCAGGCAAGTTTTTCAATACTTGTTGCTATGTGTTATGTGAAATTGTTGTGATACTTTTATGTGCACTATATGTTGCAAATGTGATATTAAACTGTTGATGTTCAGTTGATGTTTTATGTTAATTATTCTATGTGAACTTTTATAACATGAGGAATGTGACGTATGCATAAAATGCAAAATATGTATAGAATGAGAAGTATGAGAAGTATGAGCATGTTTTAAATACGATGCATGAGGAAGATGAAATATGTACAAAATATACCGTATGAGAAAGATGAAGCATATATAAATGCACAGTATGATAAATATGAAACATGTATATAATGTGAATATTGAGAATATGTGATGCATATTAAAATGTGAATTATGTGTTATGTGATAACTGTTAAACTTGCTGGGCAATGTAGTTGCTCACACTTGCCATAAATAATTATTTTCAACTAAGCCAGAGCGGGCCGAAGAATTCGGTAAAGTCGGAGGAAATGATTAATTAATGATTGAAGATGAGTTGTATTAATTGTAATATTAATACCGTTGTAATATTATTTTAAATATTAGATGATGTATTAGTAAAGTTCTTCGTACCTGGGATTAGATGGGGATATGTTATAATAATATTGTAATTACATTTATGTAGTAAGGTTATGTTGTATGGGTAGTACCGTGACGTACCTTACCCGGCTTAAAGGCAAGACCCAAGTTTTGGGGGGCGTTACAGTAGAAACACTTATTGAAGAAAAACAAGATATTAATGTTAAAGATTGTACATTAAGTAAAATGTCTAAGTTAAATGCCAAGAATGATTATTTATATAACTATAACAAAATTCTGTATTTAATCGTACAAATCAATTACATGAAGAAAATGAATATCTTAATAATAAAAATGAAATTTTAAAAGAAAATTTGAATATGAGTGATGCATGCATGGATGCTTTTAATGATGAAAAAAATGGTGAATGTGCAACATGATGATAATATAACAAATACAGAAATAACATCTTTAAAAAATGATCTTGCTAAATTTGTGCAATGAGAAGAGAACCTAAATGTTACTATACGGGCACAAAGATCTAGTATCAAAAAACAAGAAAATGGATATAATCACGTTTTAAATAAATCTAATAATAATATTAGAATAATTAATAGAAAACTAAGGCATAAAACACTTTATTGTTCACCATTTGTTACTTGCAAAAAATGTAGTTTTAAAGGTCATTTTAATTCTAATTATAATAAAATTAAAATAAAACAAATTTTGGTAAAGAAATGTCATTTATATGCTATTAACCCAAAAGGACTCAAAAAGATTTAGGTACTAGAAAGATATAGACTATTTGTTTGTTTTGAAGATGTCTCAAGGTTAAAAAGGAGACAAATAGTACTTTATTTTGAAGGTTATGCAGAAAAACAGAATCTATAAATTAAAAATCAGTCAACTGTATGCAAACAGCCTGGCTCGTCTACTGTAGAAGTCAAAATAGACATTCCTAAGAACAAACCAGAGGATCAAATGTTTGAAGTTAGGTTTTCAAGATCAACCAGAATAGTGAAAAATCATCCTCCTAACCTGAGCATTAAAGAACTCAACATTGGGATAACTATAAGAAGAGCCTTTGAAGAGATTTGGTTATGAAAATACAAAATCTAAATCTACACTAAAGAGCACAACTATTAAGCTTACTACCGATAAAACAAAATGTTGATATATAAGTAACAAAACACAAAGGTTTAATCTTTTTGTTTACTTGCTATATGTGTTATTGTTATAAGCTTGCACTAGTTCCTTTTTTATCCTTGCGCTTATTTTTTTCATGATGACAAAAGGGGAGAGATAACTAAAACTAAATAACTAAATTAATTGATATGAATTATTTTTTGTTGATGACAAAGGAGGAGAATTGATATGCATATACTATAATTCAGAAGGAGCTAAATAAATCAATCAACTTGTGCTTAATGATTAAATGCATGATTTTAGGGGAGCCATATATTTAGAGGGAGTTATAGATTGTAGGTTGTCATCATCAAAAAGAGAAGAATGTTGGTTTATATATTTTTGGTTTTAATGATGACAAGTTGCTTTGCAGGGTTATATATTGTTATCATTAAAAAGGGGGAGAATGTTGGTTTATATGTTTTGTTTTAATGATGACAACATTTTTTGTATGGAGATATTTTGTAATTTTCAAATTTGGACGTTGGGCTAATCATACATGGTTGCTAAGTGAGTATGGTTTTCAAGTGGCCTTTCATGAAGAAAGAGTCCATAGAGTCACTACTAGATTAGGTCTCTAGGAAATTGTATTTCTGAATGTATGTACACACCTAGAGCAGGGTGAATAGGTGACTAAGCTAAAAGTGATCGACAATGACAAATTTTTATTTTTCTGCTATTGGTTTAAAATAAACAGGTGAGTCCTATGACTTTTGGTGTTTGCTTTAGACTAAATTCTACTATAGTTATAATGCAGATAGGAAAAACTAGTAAAAGTTGGTGTCTGGATTAGTTCACTTAGTATATCAGCATAACACTATTATGCAGATGTGTATGAACTGTTTAAATGCAGAATAAAAACTTAAATAATCAAGCCACACAAAATTAGCTAACCATAGACACCAAGATTTTTACGTGGTTCGGCCCCAACACTCTAATCTAGTAGCCTAATCCACGTCTAATACCAATTGGTATTGGAGACTCCTTTTATTAAAATAATATTCAATCAGTTACAAAATAACTTCCTGTACAAATAGTTCTAAACTTGTTGGACACCACTGCCCCTTTGCACGATTGCAACCTCTTACACCTGTGCAACCGCTTGCACCACTGTAACTTTAGAGTTTTTTTTGTACGGGCCTATCCACCACTAGATCACACAAGCCAAACTAGGCTTGTATACAAGTTTTCATATGAATGAATATGATTATAATATATCTATGAATTTCTAGCACAAGAAATTAAGAACAAGGCAAGAGTAATCTGTTAGAAACTTTTTCTTTAAGGCTCTCTTTTTCTCTATTCATTTACTTGAAGCTTTTGCTGAGAATGATATATATAGAGAGACTAACAGTAGGAAACCATCTTCCACAATTTCAGAATCCCAAAGAAAGATATGAACATAACCAAAAAGGAAGGGATTTGAAATTGAAATAAAACTGCTAGAATCAAGGGATAGATACTTAGAAGAATTAACAGCATGAAATTAGTTAAAGGAACTCTTTGACTTAGGGAAACAAGGCTAAGATTTTTCACAATTGATTTTGTTTCCAAAAAAAAAACTTCCAAGCTTTTTGAATTTGAATTAACAGTTCTTTGAAATAAGGAATTGACTTGGCCAAAAATATATTTCTAACTTTTGAAATTGAATTTTCAGTTCTTTGAGATAGGAAATAAAAGTGAATTGATTTGGCTTCCAAAAATAACTCTTTAAAGAACTTGAATTTTAAGCACATGAAACCTTCTTTTATAAAATAATTCCTAGCAAAATAAAATTGCCTTGAAAGTAATTAATCAAGCTAGAAATCCTTACATTTGATTTTCTAAGTGACGTCTTAGGGACCTAACCATGTGGTGGCTCTAAACAACATTTCTTCATGAAGACCCACTTGAAATCTTAATACATGCATAATTAGTCCATAACCTGAAAATCACAAAATATCTCCATACAAAATATATATTGTCATCATTAAAATAAAACTCATAAATCAACAAAAATCACTTAGGAAAACTTGTAAGTATTTTTAGCCCAAATCTTTTATTGCAGGGCAATTTTACTTTGCTGGAATTAGTTTTAAAAACTCTCATGAGCTTAAAATTCAAAATACTTAAGAAGTTATATTTATTTGGAAACTATATTTCCAAAGTAAAGATCTTATCCCATATTTCAAGCGCTGAAAATATTTATTTGAAAACCATATCAAATGGGCAATTGCTTTCCAAAACTATATGTGATGCCCCCAAATTTCAGGGCTAAAACCACCCTTCCAAACTTGGGTAGTCAAAACACAACCTACAAACACATAAGTTTTGATACCAACTGTGACGCCCCCAAATCCGAGTCTAAATCGTGCTGCCCAAATCTGGGTCGCCAAAATACACACCACTACAAATATAAATTCTCCTTCTTACAACAACATTATATACACCCAAATTCAATAATACTCTACATAAATGTACAGTCAATAACTGTTTTAGAAATCAGAATCTTTGAAAAATGATTAAGGAAACTCTCATACATTGGAGGCCATGCTTCTAGGTTATAATAAATATCATAGGAACGAAGAATTATCCTTGGTTGATCCATTAGACCTCAAAGGAACACAAGAAGTTTTCTGTCCTCCTCATTCTAATTGTATCATTTTTGAGGCTCCCAAATTTCTGGGGTCTACACCACCCTAATCAATTCACCAAAATTAATTAGTAAAATGCCATATAAAATATGGCAAAACTCATTCCAAGTCCTCAGTACATTTATTGTCACACTATTTTGTAATTTGATGAGGACAACCACTAACTTAGACCACTATAGTTACTAGCTCGGACCATTATTCCACTCCCCGACTAGTCTCAACTACACTTTCATTTCCTAAGAAGAATTGTGAAACAAAATGGTGAGCTCAAATAGCCCAGTAAAGAGTATTATGACAAAGATAATGAAGAATAAATTATCTTTAGCCTTCAACAGTGATAAATCTGATAGAATATCATAGACAACAAGTTTTAGATCAACAACTGTAGCGGAACAAGCAATCCATTAGAAGAGTTAAGTAGACCATAATGTATACTATCTTCTCCAATTTAAAAGTTGACCATCAATATTTTGTTCTTGTAAGACGAAGTAACAATTTCTGTTTATGGTCATGCAAATCAATAATTCCTGGTCATAATCATGTAAATCTGTAATATCCTGAATATTTATGAGTTAGTAAATCATAATATTAAATTATTATAATGATTGTGGCATATAATGATCCTTAGAAAAGAAAATTGATGGGTTAAACATAGGATAATACTCAGAGATTAAATAGGTTATATAAAACCTATGTTATAGTAATACGTTGAAATTATTCAACGATAAAATTTCGGAAGAAATTAGACGAAAACCGAGTAAGAGGTTTGATGTTTGTGATTCCGAGGACGGAATCCTTATAAGGAGGGAAGGATGTGACAACCCGGATTTTTGAGAATAATTATAATAAGAATTTAATATAGAATAATTCTTATTATGATTCGAGTTTGAATATATATATATATATATATATATATATGTGTTGTATATATCTATGTGATTTTTAGTGAGCTTAATATGTATATATATATAAATGTGAAATATATACATAGATTCAGAATGAATGAGTTAATAATTAATTATTGTAACGATCGCGAGTCGTGGATAGCTGGATAATCCGAGCTTATGAATATTATTGAATAAAATAGACTTTTATTAATAATATTATGTGTAGGCGATGATTGGTAAGTATGAAAGTGTTCGTATAAGTTAATTTGGTGGTTTCGAGAAATATCGCTAGAGTACTATTTATTGGATTAAATAAATAGTTGAAGGATAATATTATTGAACGAGTTATTTGTTGTAAAGACGCTAACCCGAATTATGGGCGAGATATATGTGCGATGATGTATATGATTATGTGGAGTTAATCGTGAAGAGCATCGATCGCGAATCGTGAATACTCTTGTAATTTGGGTTTATTAATATTATTAAATGAATTAAATATTATTTTTATGTGATGTCATTAATGGTTATTTTATAACCTGGATGATGTCAATGTATGAAGTTTTATGCGTTATTGAATCGTAGGAGTGAA
Source organism: Aralia elata (assembly GCA_034770075.1). Classification (NCBI taxonomy): domain Eukaryota; kingdom Viridiplantae; phylum Streptophyta; class Magnoliopsida; order Apiales; family Araliaceae; genus Aralia; species Aralia elata. Next base: position 82,046 of record JAVJAP010000016.1, on the reverse strand, counting down.
TAATTGATTTTGTGAAAGATCGCAAAATCACTATTCACGTGGCACGTTTCACGAGGCATTATTCACGCTATAAAATTTTTGTGTCTTTTTCGATGTTGAATAATTTCATAAATACGTGTATGCGTACGAATAATTTTTCCAAGTGTCAGAAATTTTATTTGAGCTGATACGTGATTTTATCCGTATCCGAAATGTAAGATATGAGTGTTCCGAATATTTGGACAAATCCCACAATAATTATTTTTATGCGTTCCAATATTTATGGTAATACCCATTTTAATTTTGGGTAGAGTTATTTACCAGTTTTGGTACAAAAGTGGGAGTTTTCGGATATATTTTTGGTATTTTTGGGTATTTATTTTGGTTTGTTACTCCAAGTGGGAACCACCCAACCACATTAGACCAATCAAATGAGAGCAAAGAGGGAGAGATTGCTGGCAAGCTTAGAAAAATTGGCCACCTTGAGCCACTCCCATTTTTCTCCCACTTCTCCCTAAATTCCTCCACTCTCCCAAGTAATTCAAACCACTCCATTCTCTCTTGCACCATTTTTCTTTCTTCCTTGTTCAGCTGATAGAGATAGAGAGAGAGAGCTGCCGGAGAGAGAAGGAGGAAAAGTCGTCGGAGGTCGCCGAAAAAAGGGAAGAAATTCGTCGGAAAAAGGAAGGAGGAAGAAGAAGAAGGCACGGGGGAAAGAGTGAGAGAAACCAAGCAAGAAGAGCCACTCTAATGAACTCTAGCTAGCTTCTCTATCATCTATAAGAGATTTACAGAGGTAACATCTCATTAAATCCATTTCGTTTGAGTTTTGTAAAAGATTTTCCAAAGTTTTTGGTTTTTAGAGCTTTTTAGCTCACGGGCGATTTTTGAACGATTCTTGTTGGTTTTGTTTGTGTTGGATGTTTGTAAATGTTGTTAAAAGGTTATTTAAGCCATTAATAACATCAAAGTGGAACAAAAATGCAATAAATCCATACCTATGCTTAAGGAGGATGAAGAACATAAAGAACAATGAACTTTGGACATGAATTTGGACATTTGGACGAATTTTAGTGGACATGTAGCTTTGATTTTGTGTTTGGTTAATTTAGTTGTTGTATGATGTTGTACTTCCATGGGCTGTGAAGTTAACCCAGTTGGAATGGAGTAAAAAGGGATTAAAACAAAGATTTGGTGATGATTTTTGTGAAGAACACCAAGAACACCAAGAACACGAAAATATAACATGAGTTGATACTTTGGCCTAAGAATTGGCCATGTTAATTTTAATGGATAGCTCTGAATTTTTGATATGTTGTAGCCCTATGTCTTAGGAGTCCATAGAGTCCGGAATGGACCAATTTGAACGTGTATTGAGGGAGTTATGGTGGTTGGAAGCAAGATAGGTCTAGAACACCAAAACAGAGCATTCCGGGAAGCAAAACGGGTTGGAGACTCAGGTCGAGCGCTGACGACGCTGGGTAGGCGCTGGCCATGAGTCCAGCTACTGCTATAGAGCGCTTTAGGCGCTGGTCATAGGCCATTTTGAGCGCCTACAACGCTGGACAAGAGACTATGCAAACAGCTCCGACGTCCTTTAGTAAAATGGGCATAACTTTCTCATACGAACTCAAATTTAGGTGATTCAAGATGATTCGGAAAGAGAACAAGTAGACTACAACTTTCGTTCTTTAATTTTTTCGATTTGAGGTCGGGATCAATTCCTAAATTGACCATTTGTATGACTGATGTGTTTTTGGAGGCAATCGGAGGGTGTCGGGCATGCGCGTAAGCACATGTAATGCTCCCGACAATATAAAATGTTGTTCTAAGTTCTAAAACATGAATGTTATGAATTATAATGATACTTAATATTAACCAATGAGTATTAGATAAATTAAATGGGCATGTTAGGCGTACGCAAATGCATGTCGCTTGGGCGTTCGAATAATCAAGTTTGGCGTATAGACGTGCAAGCGTCGTAACGCCATAACTAGTGTGTATAATCTTGTTTAATATTGTGTTTGTAATAATAATGAAACATGATAGTGTGTTATAAACCAATGTATGAGCATGCTAAGCACACGCAAGGGAGGCGAATTAGGTGTGTGACTTGTAAACGTCGAAACGCCGCGTAAAGTGTTAAAGAACTTAAATAGTGTTTCGATTTAAACAAAACGAACATTATAAGATATGAAGTAGGTTATAATATAAACCATTATATGAAGCCTTTTTAGTGGCTAATTGGTATTTTATTGTTAAATAAATTGTGTAGGATATTTGAAGGACGAGCCATCATAATTTGGCAAGGAACGCTTAAAGGCAAGTTCTTTGAGTAACTTGTTAACTTGTTTAAATGTATTGATGTACATGAATTGATTACTAAATCTTTCACTATTATGTGGATTATATGAGAGCATGATTAAAGTGTGCATAATGTGCAATTATGTGACTATATTGTTCTATGTGGAACTTAAATTATTGTAAATATATAATGTGAGATGCATGAAGTATGCTATGAGATACATGATGCATATATATGGATGAATTGCATACGATTTATAATGCATGAGTAAGATGCATAGAATGAGAATTATGGTGCATGGATAAAATGCAAACTTATGTGTTACATGAAGCATGAAATGTGAAAACTGTTAGTTCTTGCTGAGCCGTCGTGCTCATTCTTGCAAAATAAAACTTTTGCAGATTTACGATGCAATGCAATTATCTTGATATCGTGATGATAAGGATTAGAGGCGCATGGAAACCCCTTTACTGTAATTATTTAGCTATGATGACGGTATATGATGTACGTGAATTTGACTATGTAAACCCTGAGTTAGAAATAAAGGTTATCCATTATAGTATTTATGATGTGATTATGTTAGTTACTTGTTATAGTAAACTACAAGGATGTCGATGTTGTATAAAGGACATTTTTATAACGAATGTATTGGTTATTGAATAACCTTGCGAATATTCAGGGATTGGATAAAGTCAGAACCTGAACCTTGCGTTCACACATGAGGTATTGTAAAGGATCATGGTATTTATTCAACCTTGGTCATAAGTGTTTTATTTAAGGTCTTCGTGCCTGGGATTAGATGAGTATATGTTGTTATATTATTGTAATTACATATTTTTAGTAAGCCTATGTTGTATGGGTAGTACCGTGACGTGCTGGAATCGGGTTCAAGGTAAGACCCAAGTTTCGGGGGCGTTACAGTTGGTATCAGAGCTGATAGGTTATAAACCTTAGGTAAGAGTACCTTAGGCTGTAACTGTAGTGAAGAAAGATGATAATTATGAAGATAGATAAAACTCAAATAGAGTTTAATTGATAGTAAATGAATTTAGAAAATTCATAGTAAGAGTTGAGGTATATATAAGACGTTTCAAAGAAGAATCTTGATGCGTTATAAAAGATGAGAATTAGGAGTTACCTGACTCTAGTGATATAGATGATAAATATTGATCAATAGACGAGGTCTATAAGACGTAAATGCAATAAAATCATATATTATGATTAGAGAGAAGAGTATAGAAGATCGTAGGATGAAACGATCATAGGATAAGAAGATCGTAATGTGAAACGATTGTAGAGTAAGATCACAATGTGATTGGATTAAATCATAGAATGGCAAATGATCAATTGTATGATTGAAAATTTTAGCTCAATGCTATAGATAGATGGTATTATGAGATAGTATGAGTAAAACTCGGAAAGAGTTATGGATGATGAAACATGAATTAAATTCTTGTTGAGCAACGAGTAAGCTAGGATTGGGAGTGATTTCAATTGAGGACTCATGTTAGTGGCTGAGTTGTACAATTCCTTGTATGGGCAGGGAATTCGTGCTTGGTTTGAGAACCACTTAGCTTCCTATATCGGTATAGTGGTTAAGTTGAATAATTCCTTGTATGGGCGGGGAATTTGTGCTTGGTGTAACAACCGCTTAGCTTCCTATATTGATTAGTGGTCGAGTTGATCGATTCCTTGTATGGGCAGGGGATTGTGATGGGTTCGACAATCACTTAGCTTCCTATATTGATAATCGTTGAAATGTTGGTATCGCGCTATCGATGTACGTATGACGAGAAGGTGATTCTTTTCTCATATCTATATTTGATGGTTAGAGAATAATGAGATTAGGTGCGAGTTCTTGAAACTCATACTTATGGTAAGTTCGTGACTTATAAGCATATGGTATGTTTTGAGCCCCTCAGCGTATGGACAGTCCTTGATTTGTTCTTGGACTACGTATTGCTAGGACAAGTTTCTAAACTCATATTATTGTGGTAAGTTCCTGAACTCATAATGTGTGGTAAGTTTGATGAACTATATTGGGGTATAGGAAAGTGTAGAGCGAGAATTGTGAATTCTCAAAATGATGAGCATTAGGGATGCTAGAAATAGATAGAATTATTAAGTAATGATGTATTGAAGAGAAATTGAAGTTGATAAGGAGACATGGATATTCCAAATCGTCTAGCTATGCTAGACTTCGAATTTATTGACATCGTGCTGACATTTGCACTTTTGCTCTTCGAAAAATATACGGGGCCAAATTTCTGGACCAAGGATTCTTTTTAAATGTACTATTATTCATATGTCTATGCTAATAGTTTCGGCTAGACAAAGTTGATTTGAAAATATCAAAATGTATTTTTAAATTGTCATCAATGCATCATGAGACCTGATGTAGAATGACAGATGATGGAGTCATCAATGCAGATTAACCTAGTGTTGGATGTGATCATAGGATCGTCAACCCACTATGGTATGATGTAGTATGACAAAATCAAGAAATGACGGAATCCTCAACGGACTGTAGAAACAGTGCGGTATCATGACGTCATAAAATAACTTTTGTTTTCATTAAAGTATGAAAGGTATGCCAATTGAGTTAGCTAAAATATTTCGATTGATGTTCGAGTTGTTGATGTAAGTCTAAGCTATTTGATTTGGCTAGACGAATGTTGCAATGTGTTTATGAAATTCAAGCATTATTTGAGAATTTATGCCAAACCAAATTGTTTTGGTGCGGATTCTTGAGCTGGGGGAATAATCCGGAATAGGGGAATATAAGTGTCAGTTATCTGGCACGGTCAGGATTTAATGTTATGCATACACATGGTGTACGAGAGGTCGATCCCCTCAAGTACAACTGGCGGAGAGCAACCCTTAATATGGATGCTATAAGTGTCGGGTATCCGATGCAGTCAGAGTTAAATGTTATGCATATACATGGGGTACGAGAGGCTGATCCCCTCGAGTACTACTGACGGACTAATTCCTTGACTACGTTCATGGTCTTTAAGAGGTAGATTACCCTTTTCATAATTAAAATTGGTAGGGGTAGTAATACCCGTAAACCTCTATGGTTATGGTGTTTATGACCCCTCAGCATAATATGAAAAGTTTTTAAGGAATATTTTATTTCCTATTTGTTCAAGTTACTTCACAATTATTAAACAATTGTTGAAGGTTCCTATTATTCGGGAAATTGATTTTGGGAAGAGTGATTATTCCAAGGAGAAGTAGTCGTAGAATGCAATAATTTTAAGTGAATCCTTGAAAGAGAACAGTGTAAAGGTTAGAATGAAAACCTAGTTTTGATGGGTAAAATAAGCAAAGATGAATGCGTTGAAATTTCGAGGACGAAATTCTTAGAAGAAGGGGTGAATGTAATATCCCGAATATTTATGAGTTAGTAAATCATGATATTAAATTATTATGATGATTGTGGCATACAATGATCCTTAGAAAAGGAAATTGATGGGTTAAACATAGGATAATACTCATAGATTAAATAGGTTATATAAAACCTATGTTATAGTAATACGTTGAAATTATTCAACGATAAAATTTCGGAAGAAATTAGACGAAAACCGAGTAAGAGGTTTGATGTTTGTGATTCCGAGGACGGAATCCTTATAAGGAGGGAAGGATGTGACAACCCGGATTTTCGAGAATAATTATAACAAGAATTTAATATAGAATAATTCTTATTATGATTCGAGTTTGAATATATATATGTGTTGTATATATCTATGTGATTTTTAGTGAGCTTAATATGTATATATATAAATGTGAAATATATACATAGATTCAAAATGAATGAGTTAATAATTAATTATTGTAACGATCGCGAGTCGTGGATAGCTGGATAATCCGAGCTTATGAATATTATTGAATAAAATAGACTTTTATTAATAATATTATGTGTTAAGCGTTTAAAGGTTATATTATGACCTAGATTATGTGTAGGCGATGATTGGTAAGTATGAAAGTGTTCGTATAAGTTAATTTGGTGGTTTCGAGAAATATCGCTAGAGTACTATTTATTGGATTAAATAAATAGTTGAAGGATAATATTATTGAACGAGTTATTTGTTGTAAAGACGCTAACCCGAATTATGGGCGAGATATACGTGCGATGATGTATATGATTATGGGGAGTTAATCGTGAAGAGCAGCGATCGCGAATCGTGAATACCCTTGTAATTTGGGTTTATTAATATTATAAAATGGATTAAATATTATTTTTATGTGATGTCATTTAAGGTTATTTTATAACCTGGATGATGTCAATGGATGAAGTTTTATGCGTTATTGAATCGTAGGAGTGAATAATTGATTTTGCGAAAGATCGCAAAATCACTATTCACGTGACACGTTTCCCGAGGCACTATTTACGCCATAAAATTTTTGTGGCTTTTTCGATGTTGAATAATTTCATAAATACGTGTATGCGTACGAATAATTTTTTCAAGTGTCAGAAATTTTATTTGAGCTGATACGTGATTTTATCCGTATCCGAAATGTAAGATATGGGTGTTCCGAATATTTGGACAAATCCCACAATAATTATTTTTATGCGTTCCAATATTTATGGTAATACCCATTTTAATTTTGGGTAGAGTTATTTACCAGTTTTGGTACAAAAGTAGGAGTTTTCGGATATATTTTTGGTATTTTCGGGTATTTATTTTGGCTTGTTACTCCAAGTGGGAACCACCCAACCACATTAGACCAATCAAATAAGAGCAAAGAGGGAGAGATTGCTGGCAAGCTTAGAAAAATTGGCCACCTTGAGCCACTCCCATTTTTCTCCCACTTCTCCCTAAATTCCTCCACTCTCCCAAGTAATTCAAACCACTCCATTCTCTCTTGCACCATTTTTCTTTCTTCCTTGTTCAGCTGATAGAGATAGAGAGAGAGAGAGAGCTGCCGGAGAGAGAAGGAGGAAAAGTCGTCGGAGGTCGCCGAAAAAAGGGAAGAAGTTCGCCGGAAAAAGGAAGGAGTAAGAAGAAGAAGGCACGGGGGAAAGAGTGAGAGAAACCAAGCAAGAAGAGCCACTCTAATGAACTCTAGCTAACTTCTCTATCATCTATAAGAGATTTACAGAGGTAACATCTCATTAAATCCATTTCGTTTGAGTTTTGTAAAAGATTTTCCAAAGTTTTTGGTTTTTAGAGCTTTTTAGCTCACGGGCAATTTTTGAACGATTCTGGTTCGTTTTGTTTGTGTTGGATGTTTGTAAATGTTGTTAAAAGGTTATTTAAGCCATTAATAACATCAAAGTGGAACAAAAATACAATAAATCTATACCTATGCTTAAGGAGGATGAAGAACATAAAGAACAATGAACTTTGGACATGAATTTAGACATTTGGACGAATTTTAGTGGACATGTAGCTTTGATTTTGTGTTTGGTTAATTTAGTTGTTGGTATGATGTTGTACTTCCATGGGCTATGAAGTTAACCCAGTTGGAATGGAGTAAAAAGGGATTAAAACAAAGATTTGGTGATGATTTTTGTGAAGAACACCAAGAACACCAAGAACACGAAAATATAGCATGAGTTGATACTTTGGCCTAAGAATTGGCCATGTTAATTTTAATGGATAGCTCTGAATTTTTGATATGTTGTAGCCCTATGTCTTAGGAGTCCATAGAGTCCAGAACGGACCAATTTGAACGTGTATTGAGGGAGTTATGGTAGTTGGAAGCAAGATAGGTCTAGAACACCAAAACAGAGCATTCCGGGAAGCAAAACGGGTTGGAGACTCAGGTCGAGCGCTGACGACGCTGGGTAGGCGCTGGACATGAGTCCAGCTACTGCAATAGAGCGCTTTAGGAGCTGGTCATAGGCCATTTTGAGCGCCTACAGCGCTGGACAAGAGACTGTGCAAACAGCTCCGACGTCTTTTAGTAAAATGGGCATAACTTTCTCATACGAACTCGGATTGAGGTGATTCAAGATGATTCGGAAAGAGAACGAGTAGACTACAACTTTCGTTCTTTAAGTTTTTTGATTTGAGGTCGGGATCAATTCCCAAATTGACCATTTGTATGACTGATGTGTTTTTGGAGGCAATCGGAGGGTGTCGGGCATGCGCGTAAGCACATGTAATGCTCCCGACAATATAAAATGTTGTTCTAAGTTCTAAAACATGAATGTTATGAATTATAATGATACTTAATATTAACCAATGAGTATTAGATAAATTAAATGGGCATGTTAGGCGTACGCAAATGCATGTCGCTTGGGCGTTCGAATAATCAAGTTTGGCGTATAGACGTGCAAGCGTCGTAACGCCATAACTAGTGTGTATAATCTTGTTTAATATTGTGTTTGTAATAATAATGAAACATGATAGTGTGTTATAAACCAATGTATGAGCATGCTAAGCACACGCAAGGGAGGCGAATTAGGTGTGTGACTTGTAAACGTCGAAACGCCGCGTAAAGTGTTAAAGAACTTAAATAGTGTTTCGATTTAAACAAAACGAACATTATAAGATATGAAGTAGGTTTATAATATAAACCATTATATGAAGCCTTTTTAGTGGCTAATTGGTATTTCATTGTTAAATAAATTGTGTAGGATATTTGAAGGACGAGCCATCATAATTTGGCAAGGAACGCTTAAAGGCAAGTTCTTTGAGTAACTTGTTAACTTGTTTAAATGTATTGATGTACATGAATTGATTACTAAATCTTTCACTATTATGTGGATTATATGAGAGCATGATTAAAGTGTGCATAATGTGCAATTATGTGACTATATTGTTCTATGTGGAACTTAAATTATTGTAAATATATAATGTGAGATGCATGAAGTATGCTATGAGATACATGATGCATATATATGGATGAATTGCATACGATTTATAATGCATGAGTAAGATGCATAGAATGAGAATCATGGTGCATGGATAAAATGCAAACTTATGTGTTACGTGAAGCATGAAATGTGAAAACTGTTAGTTCTTGCTGAGCCGTCGTGCTCATTCTTGCAAAAATAAAACTTTTGCAGATTTACGATGCAATGCAATTATCTTGATATCGTGATGATAAGGATTAGAGGCGCATGGAAACCCCTTTACTGTAATTATTTAGCTATGATGACGGTATATGATGTACGTGAATTTGACTATGTAAACCCTGAGTTAGAAATAAAGGTTATCCATTATAGTATTTATGATGTGATTATGTTAGTTACTTGTTATAGTAAACTACAAGGATGTCGATGTTGTATAAAGGACATTTTTATAACGAATGTATTGGTTATTGAATAACCTTGCGAATATTCAGGGATTGGATAAAGTCAGAACCTGAACATTGCGTTCACACATGAGGTATTGTAAAGGATCATGGTATTTATTCAACCTTGGTCATAAGTGTTTTATTTAAGGTCTTCGTGCCTGGGATTAGATGAGTATATGTTGTTATATTATTGTAATTACATATTTTTAGTAAGCCTATGTTGTATGGGTAGTACCGTGACGTGCTGGAATCGGGTTCAAGGTAAGACCCGAGTTTCGGGGGCGTTACAAAATCAACAGTTTATATTTGCACTATGGGTCAAAGATATTCAAATCTAACACCAATTAACAGTTCTTGTTCATAATCATGCCAAGCACCAGTTCCTAGTCATAATTATACTGATCAATTCATCTTTGCACCCTGGCCAAAGAGAATTGTAATCCAATGGTCACGAGCATACCAATTAACAGTTCATTTTTGCACCCCTACCTGAAGAGAACTCAACAATCATAATGTTTATGCACTACGGGCCAAAAATAGTAAATTGTATGACTTATGGTCACAATCATGCCATTCCACAATTACTCTTTGCACCCAAGCCAAAGAGAAAATTTCACCACAATGACTATAACAATAATAGATAGGATGAATAAAAATAATAAGATCTAGAATAAACATTAGAGATTTGTAATTTAATTTATCCATAGTCCAAATTATCAACATGATATCTAGAATATCGATTCAAGTTTAAGAATAATATATGAGGTTCACAGTTCAAAAATAACGGTTATACTTCAATAATAAGATTCAGATCAAAAATATTAGATGGAGCATAAACTATTAAGGATATTCTAATCCTTTAAGAAATTTTCACCGTTTAATGATAAAGTTATAAAAACGAATAATAATCTCTTACCATAATATGGAGCATGAAAGAAAATGATAACCCTCTATGGATAGGAAAGAAATTATAATCCTTACAAGTATGAAAGAATGATAACTTTTTACGAGTATGAAAGAAATAATAACCCTCATGAATATTAAAGAAAATAGTATGCCTTCACAAGTACGAAAGAAAATGATATCCTTTCACGAGTATAAAAGAAATGATAACCCTCTACAGGTATGAACGAATATGACATCACATACGAGTATGAAAGAAAATAATATTACTTATGAGTATGAAAGAAAATGATATTACTTATGAGTATTAAAGAATGATAACCCCTTACGAGTATGAAAGAAATGATATTCCATATGAGTATGAAAGAAAATAATATCATATACGAGTATCAAAAAATGATAACCCCTTACGAGTATAAAAGAAATGATATTCTATACGAGTATGAAATAAAATAATATTACTCACGAGTATCAAAGAATGATAACCCCTTACCTCAATATTGTGGAATACATAATTAATAGTTGAACAATTCCCTCCTTGTTCGTCTATGCAGCAGTAAAAAATTTGACTTTTGGATATTTTAGAGCTTCAAAATATCCTTATGTTTTCTCAAAAGTTATAGCTCTTGGAAAGATACCCGAAATAGACTCAAGAATCACTCCATTCAGAGTTAATATGACTAAGTTACGAATTTTCTCAATTATGGCTAAAAAAGAGTGTTGAAAATCAGGACAGATTACAATTTTTAGCATTTTAAGGCATGGAGATGACATTAGATGACTTTTTTTCCTTTTTTAAAGTTGTAAAGGACGAAAAGCTGAAGAAAATAGGCTTTTGATTCACTCAATTCCGACAAAGAATGAATTTACTACGATTTTTCTAAAGTGTTACTGAACATAAAAAAATTCCACTCAGGAATTCGAAGAAAAATGCAACAAAAAATTTCAAAACTAGAAATGGTTTGGAATATAAATGTAGCATTCTATTGATATTTACTAATATTTAAGGTAGCTTAGCATAGTTAGATAGAAACTTACACCAAGAAATTTTTAGAGTCGAAGAAAATGTAAGTAAGGAAATTATGAATTTTCTTATACTAAGTCTTTCCTATTTATAGCCAAAACCAACCACATTTAATAAATATATTATTCCTCCATTATCAATATTTAATCAAAAAGAGTAATGCATTATCATTATTAATAAAAAAGATTAATCCATTATCATTATTTATTTAAAAAGATTAATCCATCATCATTATTAATTAAAAAAAGTAATCCATTATCATTAAAAAGATTAATCAATTATCATTACTAATAAAAAGATTAATCTATTATCATTATTAATAATTTCTACCATTTATAATAAAAATTATCTTTAATCTACCACATAGTAATTACCTCACATAATAATTATTCACATTTTTCACATTTCAAGATTATATTTTCTTTACTATTAATAATTATAAATGTATTACTATCACCAATATTAGTGTTCTTCAAATAATGAGTATGTCTAATAGTTTAATACATGTGACTTCCATTTATGCAACTTTCCATTACTACCCATACTACAATGCCAATTATTGTGACAATAGTATGAAATACTGTGACAATTATTGTGACAACCCCAAATTCATGTATTTGCTACAATGGATTAATGCTCACTATCCAACATTAAATCCTTCTAAGTTTAAATATTATAGACTTACAATATTAATAACTAGATCATTCCCAAGAAAGAGGGGGTCTTCCGTATAAATGGCGCGTAATTAAATAAGTCATTTCCTCAACATAACTTCTAACATTGCCAATAATGCTAATTGGTCTAATTATATCATATCAAATAATATGAGTTACTCTACCGTGATAATTATTGATGAAATAATGTGAAATACTGTGCAGTTGCTACTGTAATAATTATTGAGTTAAAATACTGTGCAATTGCTACTATAACAATTATTGAATCAATAATTATGAAACATTGTGCAATACCGTGTGCTACTGTAGAATATCGTATGCTAATACATAGTACTGTGCGCTTGCTACTGACTTTTATTACCGGTATTTAAACAGTTAAAAGTGATAGTACCTATATCCGACAATTTCGTCATTCTAGGGCCCACCAATGCTTGGTTATTTCGGCATCGTCGTACTTTACCGAATATAATATTTCCCAACAGAACGAATATTCCCCAACATACTTTTTATTAAACACATATCACCCTTAACTGTATCATTTTATCAATTTACCACATTACTGTTTAGAATAATAATTATAAGAAAATTAAATTTTCTTTATTAAAATTCGGGGTCTTACAATCTTCCCTCCTTATGAAATTTTGTCGCCAAAATTTACGTATGTACTTGGCATTATGAAGAGATATATAAGGATACTTAGCTTTCAATTCAGATTCTAGCTCCCAGGTCATTTTCTCTGTATCATAATTTCTCCATTGCTCATTTCTTGGTTTTCAAATGTTATTCTTATATGCACCCACAAAACAAAGGTTAGTCAAAGAAATTGACATGACACATATTGTCTATACGCCTAGACTGACTAATTAACTAACGAAGTTTTAACTTAGGTAGGACACGTTAGCGAAGGATTTTACTCGTCTCGCCCCTCTTACTTTTAATCCCATATCTCCACCAGAGGTCATATCTCCAAACTCTGATACCAACTATGACTCACATCTAACACCACGGATAACACCTCACAGACCTATTAGTTTGCCACTATTATTCACGGTGTCCCCTACGGAGAGTTTGGCTTCGGTGCATCCCACAAAGGAAGTCACTAGCGAGAGGCTCGAGGTTCTTTTCTTATAGCTCTAATACCAAATTTCGGGGCCAAAAGCACCCTTCCAAACTTAGGTCATCAAAACACAACCTACAAACACATAAGCTTTAATACCAACTATGACACCCCCAAATCAGAGTCCAAACCGCACCGCCCAAATCTGGGTCGCCAAAATACACACCACTATAAACACAAATTCTCCTTCTTACAATTATAGTAGTCACACCCAAATTCAATACATAAATTTACAGTCAATAATTGTTTTAGAAATTAGAATCTTTGGAAAATGATTACGGAAACCTTCGTACATTGGAGGCCAGGCTTTTAGATTTTAATAAATATCATAGGAATGAAGAATTAGCCTTGGTTGATCCATTGGACCTCAGAGGAACACGAGAAGGTTTCTGTCCTCTTCATTCTAATGGTGTCATTTTTGACGCTCCCAAATTTCAAGGGTCTACACCACTCTATTCGATTCAACATAATCAATTAGTAAAATGCTATAAAAAATACGACAACATTCATTCCAAGTCCTCAGTACATTTATTGCCACACTATTTTGTAACTTGATGATGACAACCACTAACTCGGACCATTATTCCACTCACCGGCTAGTTATAGCTATACTTTCATTTCCTGAGAAAAATTGTGAAACAAAGGGTAAGCTTAAATAGCTTAGTAAAGAGTATCATGACTAAGATAATGAAGAATAAATTATCTTTAGCCTTCAACAGTGATAAATTTGATAGAATATCATAGACAATAAATTTTAGATCAACAACTGCAGCGGAACAAGCAATCCATTAGAAGAGTTAAGTAGACCATAATGTCTACTATCTTCTCCAATTTAAAAGTTCACCATCAATATTTTATCACTGTAATACCAATCAATAGTTACTGTTCATAATCATGCAAATCAATAATTTCTAGTCATAATCATGTAAATCAAAAGTTTATCTTTTTACTACAGGCCAAAAATATTCAAATGTAACATCAATCAACAATTCTTGTTCATAATTATTTCAAGGAACAATTTCTAGTCATAATCATACTGATCAATTCATCTTTGCAGCTTGGCCAAAGAAAATTATAATCCAATGGTCATGATCATACCAATCAACAGTTCATCTTTGTACCCCTAGCCAAAGAGAACTCAACAATCATACTGTTTATGCACTACGGGCCAAAAACAGTAAATTGTATGACTTATGGTCACAATCATGTCATTCCACAATTACTCTTTGCACCCAAGCCAAAGAGAAAATTTCACCACAACGATTATAACCATAATATATAGGATGAATAGAAATAATAAGATCTAGAATAAACATTAGAGATTTGTAATTTAATTTATCCACAGTCCAAATTGTCAACACGATATCCAAAATATCGATTCAAGTTCAAGAATAATATATGAGGTTCACAGTTCAAAAATAACGGTTATACTTCAATAATAAGATTCAGGTCAAAAGATATTAGATGAAGCATAAACTATTAAGAATATTCTAATCCTTTAAGAAATTTTCACTGTTTAATGATAAAACTATAGAAACGAATAATAATCTCTTACCAAAATATAGAGTATGAAAGAAAATGATAACCCTCTACGAGTAGGAAAGAAATGATAACCCTTACAAGTATGAAAGAATGATAACCCTTTATGAGTATGAAAGAAATGATAACTCTCACGAGTATGAAAGAAAATAATATCCCTTCACGAGTATAAAAGAAATGATAATCCTCTACGGGTATGAAAAAATATGACATCACATATGAGTATGAAAGAAAATAATATTACTTACGAGTATTAAAGAATGATAATCCCTTATGAGTATAAAAGAAATGATATTCATGTAGAGTATGAAAGAAAATAATATCACTTACGAGTGTCAAAGAATGATAACCCCTTACGAGTATGAAAAAAATGATATTTCATACAAGTATGAAAGAAAATAATATCACTTAAGAGGATCAAAGAATGATAACCCCTTACCTAAATATTATAAAATACAAAATTAATAGCCGAATAATTCCCTCCTTGTTCGTTTTTGCAGTAGTAAAAAAAATTGACTTTCGGATCTTCTAGAGTTTTCAAAATCTCTTTATGTTTTCACAAAAGTTATAGCTCTCGAAAAGATAACCGAAATAGACTCAAGAATCACTTCATTTAGAGTTAGTATGATTAAGTTATGAATTTTCTCAATTAGGGTTGAAAACGTTTTAAGCATTTTAGCATTTTAAGGCATGAAGATTGCATCAAATGACTTTTTTTCCTTCTTCAAAGTTGTAGAGAATGAAAAATTAAAGAATATAGGCTTTTGATTCACAAATTCCGGCAAAGAATGAATTTTACTATGATTTTTATAAAGTGCTGCTGAACATAAGAAAATTCCACTCGGGAATTCGAAGAAGAATGCAACAAAAGATTTCAAAACTAGAAATAGTTTGGAATATAAATGTAGCACACTACTGATATTTACTAACACTTAAGGTAGTTTAGTATACTTAGAGAGAAACTTACACTAAGAAATTTTTAGAGAGTGAAAGAAAATGTAAGTAAGGAAGTTATGAATTTCCTTATACTAAGTCTTCCTATTTATAGCCAAAATCTACCACATTTAATAAATATATTATTCCACTATTATCAATATCTTTAAATTTATTATTAATAATGAGTACCCATTATCATCCATTATCAATACTTAATCAAAAAGATTAATCCATTATCACTATTAATAAAAAAGATTAATCCATTATCATTATTTATTCAAAAAGATTAATCCATTATCATTATTAATAAAAAAAAATTAATCCATTATCATTAAAAAGATTAATCCATTATCATTATTAATACTTTCTACCATTTATAAAAAAAATTATCTTTAATCTACCACATATTAATTACCTCACATAATAATTATTCACATTTTTCACATTTCAAGATTACATTTTCTTTACTATTCACAATTATAAATGTATTACTATCACAGTTATTAGTGTTCTTCAAATAATGAGTATGTCTAATAGTTTAATACCCGTGACTTCCATTTATGCAACTTTCCATTACTACCCTTACTACAATGCCAATTATTGTGACAATCGTATGAAATACTATGACAATTATTGTGACAATCCCAAATCCATGTATTTGCTACAATGGACTGGTGCTGTAGTATCCCGAATATTTATAAAACTTATAAATATGATTAGAAATAATTTCGAGAACGAAATTCTTATAAGTTGGGATGAGTGTAATATCTCGAAATTTTATCAGGATTATAAATACGATCTCAAAAGGTTAAAGAACTAAAATCTTACGTATTATCAATCAAATACCTAATGAACAGCAGTTCATGCAATCTTTGAAAACCTAATACGATTCGAATTTTGTAATAAATGTGCTTAATGAAGATCGAAATGATGTTTTAAACCAGACATTTTGTGATTTTAATGTGTAAACGATGATTTAGGTCATATAATATTTTTTGAAAAATAATGCAGAAAATGTCGTGCTTAGAAATTTTTCACCGACGAGCTTGGTAGATATTTTTATTGACGAGCTTGGTAGATATTTTCATTGACTAGCTTGGAAGATATTTTCGGTTGCAAGCTGCATTGTCGAGCTTGGTAGATATTTTCATTGACGAGCTTGGAAGATATTTTCGATTACAAGCTACATTTTCAAGCTTGGTAGATCTTTTCATTGACGAGCTTGAGAGATATTTTCGGTCGCAAGCTGCACTGTCGAGCTTGATAGATATTTTTATTGACGAGCTTAGGAGATATTTTCAGTTGCAAGCTATATTGTCGAGCTTAGGAGATATTTTCATTGACGAACTTAGAAGATATTTTCATTAACAAGCTTGGAAGATATTTTGCTCAATGACCATTTTGCCCTAGGTCTTGGATGCCTATAAATAGGATGCAAACCATTCATTATTCTTTACGAATTCACAAGAAGCTTGAGAGTAAAAATCTAGCAAAAGCCTTGTATAATCAAAAGTTATGGAGCTAGCACTCCAAGAGGTTGCGCGAGGAACACAAAATTAGCGTAAACAATCAAAGTGAAATAGGCAAGTCTTCTATTCCAAAATTAAATTCTTTTCAATACTTTGTACATACAAATGTGTTATTAATTATCGTAGAATTATTGCTATTTGATTCAGTGTAATTCAAGAAATGAACTGTTCTTCGTGTGATATTGAATTGCTATTCTTTATTGAGCAATGATTATTATGTCAAGCTAAATTGTTTTGGTACAACATCTAATACTGAGTTGAAGCACCCCTGAGAGGGATTTTATTGTGTTAGTAAATCTAACACCAAATGTAATGGGCATGATTAGGATGATATGCATAGTCCTAGGATATTAAGTAGGCTGATCCCCTTTAAGATATCTAAATTTTTGTTCAAGGTCTTTAACAACTAGAAGACATGTTCAATGTTTCTAATTCGTTTACGATTGACATAAATGGTTGAAATACTTGGTTTAAGTTATAAACCCTCAGTTATTGATTGGTAAAATCATTGAACTCTATTCCTTCAAATCCAACACAATGTGTGTATACCTTTAAACAATAAATTAGACTTGCTGAGTATTTTTATGCTCATTTTTGCAAATATTCTTTTAAATTTACAACTAAGGAAGTATTACCAAAAGAATCTGACAGTAGAGGAAAGGTTAAAGAACAAGGCATTTTATTATTGTCTTCTTCTATGATATAAAGTTGTAATAACTTTAGGAAACAGAATTAAAAAATTGGACATTGTAATATTCTTATATTATTAATATTGAAGAAGTTTTTATAAAAAATATATTGTGTACTTTACATTTAAGTTAGTAGATGTAGAAGTCATTAACTATGCTAGATTAACATTATTGATAATGTCTAGGAAGTTTTGATGAGGAAAGGGGTTAGGTCATCTAATTGCGTGTCGTTTTAATGGAAAACCCCCTCTTTCGTAAGAACTACATGGTTGCTAATACTGCAAGTCTTGGATAGATAAATGGAGAAGAATTTAAGACCCAAGATATTAAGATTATTGTATAATATTTATACTCAGAAGGATTTAGTGTTAGAGAGGTAGAGACCATGTTGCGATCCAAGGTTATTTTCATGTAATAGACTAGTTAAACCAATATAATTATTGGTAGATTTGATGAATGAAGTGTTAGATCGTGAGCACCAGATTCGCTGTGGAGAGCACACGAATTTGGGGGTGTCACATTTTATGTCTTTTATGACTTACATGTAATAAGAACAAGTAACTTGAGAATGATGTAACAACAAACGAATAATATTGTAATATTATCACTTTTCCGCATTTTACTCTGATTACTAGAAATCAAGATTTCTATAGCAGTATGTAAATGTTGTACAAGTGAGCACGAAGTCTAACCTAGCGAGACGAAGCAAACAGGTGGATTTCGAGGCATCACAGATACTCACTATCCAACACTAAATCCTTCTAAGCATAAATATTATAGACTCATAATATTGACAACTAGGTCATTCCCAAGAAGAAGGGGCCTTCTGTATAAATGACATATAATTAAATAACTATTTTCCTTAATAGAATTTCTAGACATTGCCAATAATGCTAATTGGTGTAATTATATCATATCAAATATTTTGAGTTACTGTGCCGTGACAATTATTGATGAAATAATATGAAATATTGTGCAGTTGCTACTGTAACAATTATTGAGTTAAAATACTATGCAATTACTACTGTAATAATTATTGAATCAACAATTATGAAACATTATGCCATACCGTGTGCTACTGTGGAATACCATGTGCTAGTGCAGAGTACCACGTGCGTGCTACTGTACTTTTATCATAAAGTACTTAAACAGTTAAAAGTGATAGCACCATTGGCCATTTTTATTAAAAAAGTAATTTCTATTATTTTCTATATCCGAAAATTTTATTATTGTGGGGCCCACCAATGCTTGATTATTTTGGCGTTGTTGTACTTTACCGAATATAATATTCCCCGACAGAAATGAATATTTTCTGATATACTTTTTATTATACACATATCACTCTTAACTATATCATTTTATCAATTTACCACATTACTGTTTAGAATAATAATTATAAGAAAATTAAATTCTCTTTATTAATATTCAGGGTCTTACAATCTCCCCTCCTTATGAAATTTTATCCCCGAAATTTACGTACGTACCTGGCATTTCGAAGAGATATATAAGGATACCTAGCTTTCATTTCAGATTATAATTTCTCCATTGCTCATCCTCTTTGTTTTCAAATGTCATTCTTAAATGTAACCACAAAACAAAGGTTAGTCAAATAACTTAACATGACACATCTTGTCTCTATGCCCAGACCGACTAACTAACTAACGAAGTTTTAACTTAGGTAGGACACGCTAACGAAGTATTTTACTCATCTCTCCCCTCCTACTTCTAATCCCAAATCTCCACCAGAGATCATATCCCTAAGCTTTGATACTAACTATGACTCACATCCAACACCATAGATAACACCTCGTAGTGATACTTATCAGTTTGCCACCGTTATTCACGATGTCCCTTACGGAGAGTCTGGCTTCAGTGCATCCCATAAAGGAAGTCACCAGGGAGAGGCTTGGGGTTTTATTCTTATAGCTCTGATACAAAATGTGACGCCCCCAAATTTCGGAGCCAAAACCACCCCTCCAAACTTGGGTTATCAAAACATAACCTACAAACACATAAGCTTTGATACTAATTGTGACGCCTCCAAATTCGAGTCCAAACTGCGTCGCCCGAATCTGGGTCGCCAGAATACACACCATTACAAACACAAATTGTCCTTCTTACAACGATGGTATTCTCACCCAAATTCAATCATACTCTACATAAAGGTAAAGTCAATAATTGTTTTAGAAATCAGAATCATTGGAAAATGATTAAGGAAACCCTCGTACATTGGAGGCCATGCTTCTAAGTTATAATAAATATCATAGGAACGAAGAATTAACCTTGGTTGATCCAGTCCTCCTCATTCTAATGGTATAATTTTTGACGCTCCTAAATTTCAGGGTCTACACCACCCTATTCGATTCACCAAAATCAATTAGTATAATGCCATATAAAATACGGCAACACTCATTCCAAGTCCTTAGTACAATTATTGCCACACTATATTGTAACTTGATGAGGATAACCACTAACTTGGACCATTATAGTTACTAGCTCGAACTATTATTCCACTCCCCGGCTAGTCTCAGTTATACTTTCATTTCTTGAGAAAAATTGTGAAACAAAAGAGTGAGCTTAAATAGCCTAGTAAAGAGTATCATGACTAAGATGATGAAGAATAAATTATCTTTAACCTTCAACAGTGATAAATCTGATAGAATATCATAGACAACATGTTTTAGATCAACAACTACAGCAGAACAAGCAATTCATTAGAAGAGTCAAGTAGACCATAATGTCTACTATCTTTTTCAATTTAAAAGTTCACCATCAATATTTTATCCCTATAACACCAATCAATAGTTACTGTTCATAATCATGTAAATCAATAATTTCTAGTCATAATCATGTAAATCAATAGTTCATCTTTGCACTATGGGCCAAAGATATACAAATGTAACACCAATCACCAGTTCTTGTTAATCATACTGATCAATTCATCTTTGCATCTTGGCCAAAGAGAATTGTAATCCAATGGTCATGATCATACCAATCAACAGTTCATCTTTGCACCCCTAGCCGAAGAGAACTCAACAATCATACTGTTTCTACACTACGGGCCAAAAACAGTAAATTGTAAGACCAATGGTCATGATCATGCCATTCCATAATTACTCTTTACACCCAAGTCAAAGAAAAAATTTCACTACAACGATTATAACAATAATATATAGGATGAATAGAAATAATAAGATCTAGAATAAACATTAGAGATATGCAATTTAATTTATCCACAGTTCAAATTGTCAACACGATATCCAGAATATCGATTCAAGTTCAAGATTAATATATGAGGTTCACAGTTCAAAAATAACGGTTATACTTCAATAGTAAGATTTAGGTCAAAAGATATAAGATGAAGCATAAACTATTAAGAATATTCTAATCCTTTAAGAAATTTTAACCGTTTAATGATAAAACTATAGAAACGAATAATAAGCTCTTACCATAATATGGTGCATGAAACAAAATGATAACCATCTATGGGTAGGAAAGAAATGATAACCCTTACAAGTATGAAAGAATGATAATCCTTTATGAGTATGAAAGAAATGATAACCCTCATGAGTATGAAAAAAAATAATATCCATTCACGAGTACGAAAGAAAAAGATATCCCTTCACGAGTACAAAAGAAATGATAACCCCCTACGGGTATGAAAGAATATGACATCACATACGGGTATAAAAGAAAATAATATTACTTACGAATATGAAAGAAAATGATATTACTTACAAGTATTAAAGAATGATAACGTACCCCTTACGGGTATGAAAGAAAATAATATCACTTACGAGTATAAAAAATGATATCCCCTTACGAGTATAAAAGAAATGATATTTCATACGAGTATGAAAGAAAATAATATCTCTTACGAGTATCAAAGAATGATAAACCCTTACCTCAATATTGTGAAATACATAATTAATAGCCGAACAATTCCCTCTTTGTTCGTCTTTATAGCAGTAAAAAATCTGACTTTCGGATCTTTTAGAGTTTTTAATATCTCTTTGTGTTTTCACAAAGTTGTAGCTCTCGAAATAAACTCAAGAATCACTCCATTCAGAGTTAACATAACTAAGTTATTAATTTTCTCAATTAAGGCTGAAAAAGAGTGACGAAAATCAAGACATGTTACAATTTTTAGCATTTTAAGGCATGAAGATGGCATCAGATGACTTTTCTTCCTTCTTCAAAGTTGTAGAGAATGAAAAATTAAAGTATATAGGCTTTTGATTCACTAATTCCGGCAAAGAATGAATTTTACTATGATTTTTATAAAGTGCTGCTGAACATAAGAAAATTCCACTCGGGAATTCGAAGAAGAATGCAACAAAAGATTTCAAAACTAGAAATAGTTTGGAATATAAATGTAGCACACTACTGATATTTACTAACACTTAAGGTAGTTTAGTATACTTAGAGAGAAACTTACACTAAGAAATTTTTAGAGAGTGGAAGAAAATGTAAGGAAGATATGAATTTTCTTATACTAAGCCTTCCTATATATAGCCAAAATCCACCACATTTAATAAATATATTATTCCTCCATTATCAATATCTTTAAATTTATTATTAATAATGATTATCCATTATCATCTATTATCAATACTTAATCAAAAAGATTAATCCATTATCATTATTAATAGAAAAAGATTAATCTATTATCATTATTTATTCAAAAAGATTAATCCATTATCATTATTAATAAAAACAATTAATCTATTATCATTAAAAAGATTAATCCATTATCATTATTAATAAAAAAGATTAATCCATTATCATTATTAATAATTTCTACCATTTATAAAAAAAATTATCTTTAATTTACCACATATTAATTATCTCACATAATAATTATTCACATTTTTCACATTTCAAGATCACATTTTCTTTACTATTCATAATTATAAATGTATTACTATCACAGATGTTAGTGTTCTTCAAATAATGAGTACGTATAACAGTTTAATACTCGTGACTTCCAGTTATGCAACTTTTCATTACTACCCTTACTACAATGCCAATTATTGTGACAATAATATGAAATACTATGACAATTATTATGGCAACCTCAAATCCATGTATTTGCTACAATGGACTAGCGCTCACTATCTAATACTAAATCCTTCTAAGTAAAAATATTATAGATTCACAATATTGACAACCAGATTATTCCCAAGAAAGAGGGGGCCTTCCGTATAAATGACGCGCAATTAAATAACTAATTTCCTCGACAAAACTTCTAGATATTGCCAATAATGGTAATTGATCTAATTATATCATATCAAATAATATGAGTTATTGTGTTGTAACAATTATTGATGAAATAATATGAAATATTGTGCAGTTACTACTGTAAGAATTATTGAGTTAAAATACTATGCAATTGTTACTGTATCAAATATTGAATCAATAATTATAAAACATTGTGCAATACCGTGTACTACTGTGGAATACTGTGTGCAACTGTAGAGTACCGTGCACGTGCTATTGTACTTTTATCACCGGGTATTTAAATAGTTAAAAGTGATAGTATCATTGACCATTTTTATTAAAAAGTTATTTCTATCGTTTTCTATTTCTGACAATTTCGTCATTCTGGGGCTCACCAAAGCTTGGTTATTTCGGTGCCGTCTTACTTTATCAAATATAATAGTCCCCGACAAAACGAATATTCCCTGACATACTTTTTATTATACACATCACCCTTAACTATATCATTTTATTAATTTACCACATTACTGTTTAGAATAATAATTATAAGAAAATTAAATTCTCTTTATTAAAATTCGGGGTCTTATACTATATAAAAAAACAAGATCTTTTTCATAAAGTGATTGAGCTGATTTTGCTAATCCGTATCCCTTGATTCAAGCTGCCTACTTTACAAATTCAAATCCCTTCCTTAACAGCTTGATTCTATATTCCATTGGGATTGCTGAGATTGGGTAATTGGGTTTTATTGTCGTTGGTCCTTCTCCCTTTATATATATCTTCCAAGGCTTAAGTTTCAAAACCAATGAATTGAGAAAAATAGTGTTCTCAAAGAAAAGTTTCTAGCAATTTGATTTTGCCTTGTTATAATTAATTTCTTGTTATTGAAAATTCATAGATATTGTAATCATATTCGTTGATTAAAATTTGTATACAAGCCTAGTGTGGTTTGTGTTTGATCCAATGGTGGATAGGCATGTACAAAGAAAGCTCTAAGGTTGCAGTGGTGCAAGCGGTTGCAAAGGTGCAAAAGGTTGCAGTTGTGCAAAGGGGGCAGTGGTGTCCAACAAGTTTAGAGCTGTTTGTCCAAGGAGTTATTTTGTAACTGATTAAATATTAATTTTAATAAAAGGAGTCTCCAATACCAACTGGTATTGGACGTGGATTATGCCACTAGATTAGATGGTAGATGCCAAACCACGTAAAAATCTTGGTGTCTATGATTTGTTGATTTTCTTATGTGATTTGCTTAATTCTATATTATATCATAAGTTGACTATTTGCTTAGTTAAAATCAAAGCAATATAAAGAAGGTTCTACATATAAGTTTAATATATACACTTAAGCAGACAGGTTCTACATTGTCAGTATAGTTTCGTACTTGGCTCTGCATAATATATTCATATAAACACCTAAGCAGACAGACCCCCCTGTGTGCATAATTTCTATAAAAGAAAATTTAAAAGTGTCACTATTATTCACTTAAATCAAAAATACTTATTCAACCTTCCTTCTAAACGTGCACACATTGAATTTTAATATTTCCCTCAACTTTCTTCATATAAGACCTGAGTAGTTGAATTGATATTGTAGAAGGGTTAGAATATGTTGTAGTGAACCTGATGCGCCTTTTTTATTTATTTATTAATTGTGAAGGCATTAATTATTTAAAAGAGTTAATTAAGTGCAAGCATAGGGCCTCTTTTTAAGATATGTAGAGGTCTAATAACAAATAATTAAAGGACCTATATGTATAGGTGTCAAGATATGATTTTGAGGAGGCATGTATAGATGTCAACATAATTAACTTTAAGGAGCAAAAACTTTAAAAGGTCAATATGAGGAGGCATAACATTTTGAGCCTCAGGAAAAAAGACTGGACTTTAATTTAAAAGGTCAAATGAAGTATTCATTTATATTTTCTTAGTACATAAAAGAACATATAAAATGAAATTGCCGGCAAGGCTGATTACCTCTATAAAGGAGCTTATGGATTTTCTAAAACAAACAAATTATTAGTAGGATATTTGTTTTATGGGGTGGCCCTAGTGGCAATATATATATATATATATATATATATATATATATATACATATATATATATATATATATGTATACAGCAAGGTTCAATGACATACTCACTTAAGTGACATACCTATTTAAAAACAAGCATTGCTGCTATTCCTATTACCAAATAGACCCACTTAGGATTAAACAAAGCATGTGGGTTTACATTTTCTCTCTCTTCCAATCTTGCCAAATGGGATAGCAGGAGATCTTAGTGCAGCAAGGTGATTTCTCTCTCCTCCATGAAGCTGATAGGAATAGCAGCAAAATAAAATTGAACAAGGCGATTTCTCTCTCCTCCATGAAGCCGATCGGAATCCCTTTCTCATTTCCCCTTCAAATCGATCCCCCCTTCTGATTTCCCCTTCAAATCGACCCCCTTCTGAGTTCCTCTGCAGATTGGTAAAACTAAGTTTTTGGTCCGACTTCAATTTATGTTTTCAGATCACTAAGACTAAGTTTTTTGGATTCTGTAAACCCTAACTAGTTGGTCGAATTATTCCAACTGAAATGGTTGTGTATTTATACTTGATTAAAAATATTTCAAATTCCTTAATTTACTGTATGTATGGTCACCTGAAATCAGTTGGGTCAGGGCCTGCAAAATCTGAATCAGTGGAATCATCCCAAAAATTAGAGGCTGTTAGTGAGACCGAAGAAAAGGGCAGCTCAGAACCAACACCTGTTGAGGATTAGTGACTCAATATAAATCCATTTTTGTATTAATTTTTTTCAATGATTATCTTGCACGGTTTTGATCTGTTTCCCACTTGTTTAGAGGAAAAGAAGTTGTAACGGTTGATTGAGCGAGTCTCTCTCTCAGAACTAGTTGGTACTTCACAGTTATACAAGTTATTGTTGTACTAGTTGGTAAAAATTGAAGAGTTGAAACTAAACAATGAGTGAGTGAAGAAAAAATTGATGTACTGGGTGTTTGTTTCTCCTTTCATGTTGTGATTTTTGTTGTTTGTAATGAAGTTGTAATTTCTTTGTACTGAAACTCCTTAAATTAGTTGTAATTGCTTTGAGTGGTCTTTATTTACTGAATGAAAAAGGAACTGTCTTGTTTCAGTGTTATGTTATCACATGTTATTTCTGTATTGAATGTATGAATTGTACAGACCATAATGTACATATATATGTTATTACAATAGATAATAACAACATGTTCATTACATGCATTAATTACTGAATAAAGAACATCTAAATTTCCTAGCCTCACTAGCTAAAACATTAGCTTTATTAACCACCTGTCTAGGAACTTTCCTAATCTTAATAACTTAAACAAAGACCATAACTGCATAATATCAACTAATACAGGAACAATAGAAGAATCAATTAAAGGATACTTGGTAAACAAATTAATATGGTACTCTCACTATCATCATGCATTATTTTGACACTATTACACATGAGATTAAGTTACAATCAATCACAAACTGATATAAATTGCCTCCAAATATATCACATAAATCAATCGCAAAATATAACAATACTGTCTGACAATGTTATTGAAAAGTCATCTGATACAAATCATAGAACAAAGTTTGTCGCACCAAACAATGTACATTTTACATTTCTTACTGAACAAATACCAACAAAAGGCACCATCAACAAAATGACCATCCCAAGTCACTCCCATGATTACTCCAACTCTGAAGCCCATTCTGAAAAAAAAACAAGTTAATACATGTATATAAATATACAAGTGTTGTTATACAGGTAAGTGTTGCACCTATGGGTGGATCAATATCATCATCTGAACTTGGATCCTGAGTACCATCATCATTTAATGCTCCAGTTCTACATTTATAAAAATAGTAGAGTCAAATTTAAACAAATAGCAAACTCAAATTTAAACAAATAATACAACCCAAATATGTAAACTTGGTTACCGATTATTAAGCACCGGGCAATTTCTTTTATCGTGTGTTACACCAACTTTGCCACATCCATGACAACGTCTCGCCTTGGAATTTTTTATTTTCCCCAAAGCCCTTTCTTTGCCGCCCTTGAGTCTTTTGCCACACCCTTTTGATCGCACTTGGTTCGGCTCAATGTAACTATGTTCATAAGTACAAGACTTATTAACCGACTTGGATACACTATTTCCACCACAATCCATTTCATTGTTTCTTTCAGAACCATTCTTATCAATAATTTGATTGATCTTTTCATCCACATTACGTAAAGATTCTTTAAAAACATTTGTGGCATCTTCATTTGTGAGAGCCCTATCAATCAAATCTAAAGAATGTTGAATCAATTGACTACGCAAGAGTAAGTATGGCGTGTTATCTTTTATCGCCACACACCACACCATTATTCATCAATTTACCCCACTGATTTTGCCGTCTTTGTCCACCTATTCAAAATGTATTTTGTAGGCAATTTGTCAAGATCATGATACTTATTCAAGTAAGCTATCACATGCCGACATAGGATTCCCGAACTCTCAAACTTTTTACAAGTGCATTTCGCATAATCCAACGATTTGTCATAATGAATTTCTCTAACTTTAAACTTGTTGACATTCCTTCGGTAAATCTTATACACATTGTAGTTGACATCCTCCGCCATAAGTTCAAACCTATAATTCAAGCTCTCACACAACTCATCCTCAAATTTATAATATATAGAGTGTGTATAAATGTCAACCATTTGAAATAAAAAGTCATGGGCAATTTTCATTTTCGGCCTCTCAATCAAATCTTTGTTATCCGAAACCAACTCCTTATGTCGTTGATGTTGAATGCCTCGACCTAATTGAATCATAAAATCTACCAAAGAATTTCTTTTAGAAACAAATCTTTTAAAAAATGAATGAGAACTCTCCGTTCGTTGGCTACTCGACATGCCAGCTGAGAAAACATGATTCACATATGCGGGTACCCATTTAGATCGGATGTCATACATTGATTGTAGCCATTTATTAGCATTCAACCCACTTTTCTCCAGAAGCACCACCCAAGTTGAGTCAAACTCTTCCACGGTCTCCGAATTCCAAATGCATTCTGAAAACTCTTTATAATAAGCACTGAATTTCACTGAGTCAATTTTCTCTGAAAATTTGGTCAAGATATGCCAACTACAGTACCTATGTAATGTATGAGGAAGAATCTGTGAAATGGCATTTGTCATAGCCGGATCCTGATCGGTTATAATCATCTGAGGTGCATCACCTGGCATTGCATCCAAAAAACACTTGAAAAACCAAACAAAAGACTCTATGGTCTCGTCACTTAAGAAAGCACAAGCAAATAAAGTAGTTTGACCATGGTTATTAACCCCCATTATTGGTGCAAATATCATACTATAACGATTAGTATTGTACGTGGTATCAAATATGACAACATCACCATAAAATCTATAAGCCCGTCTAGAAGTTGCATCGGCCCAAAAACAACGAGTAATCCTTTTTTGATCGTCTGTGTCAATTGTGAAACTGAATGAAGGATTCTTTTGTTGTTCTAACTTCAAGTACTCATTCAAAAAATCGCCATCACGTCCCTTCAACTCATTGCGCTTGTCTCTTTGAAAGTTATACAAATCTCGTTACGTGCAACCAATATTTTCAAATCCTCCCGCCTGCACTGCAAGAAATTTGTATTGTTGGGATTGTGGTATATTAACCAAGCCAAGTTGTTGACTCAAAGATTTTTGGGCAGTTGACACATTACGGTGTGATGGTAAAAGATGCCTCTTATGTGGGGTTGACAATGGATGACAATGACCCTCCTCAACTATACTAATTACATATAAGTCATTTCTTTTGACCACTACAATTCTTGCACTACAACCTTCTTTTCTAGACCCACGTTTTCTTTTGACAACCGCATCGGCTAATAGTTTGCCCTTTCCTTGCTTATAACACACATACTCTTTCCTACAAATTTCAGCGCTTCCCACCCTTTTTTTTTCAGTCCACTTTTGCACACTAAAACCAGCATGCATTGCGTATGAATTGTAAAAAGTGTGAACATTATCTAGAGTTTGAAATTCTTGACCTAACTTAGGGGTAAACTCATCAGCTACTTGAGGATAATAGCACACAGTTTTATGATTGTGAACATCAAACTCCTTTGCACTTAAATCATCCCCCTCCATTTCTATGTCGAAATTGAACATGTTCTCAAAATCCATGTCTGCATTATCCCCACAACTCCCTATTTCATGCTCCATGTCATCCAATATTAATAAACCTGAAAATAATGTATGTGCATAACCAATGTAAAAAATCTCATATTACTCCCAAATTAGTGTACTAAATCTCAGAAATTTTAGTACATATGTATAGAAAGGCTGAAGTAAACTGAACTAAACCAAATTAACGTAGTAAATCTCATTACATTTAGTTTATAAAAGTTTCCAATGCTTCAGACTGTGTAGACAGATAACCCCCTATTTGGGTCTATTTTCATAAAATTTTCCAATTTTTCAATGCTTCATTAAATTTTTCAATGCTCAAAATTCATTAATTGCTCAATTTCACAAAAGCTATGTAGACAGACAATATAGTTAATACATTAACACGGCCAATATTTTGTGATTAACAAATCCAACTTAACCGATTTGGTTAGAGAAAAATAAAAATGAAAACATGTAAGTATCTTAACTGAGTTGCTCAATCTTGCCTTGCTCAGTTTTATTTTGCTGCTATTCCGATCGGCTTGAGGGAGGAGAGAGAAATTGCCTTGCTGCACTAACATCTCATGTTATCCCGATTGGCAAGATTGGAGGAGAGAGAAAATGTAAACCCACATGCTCTGTTTAATCCTAAGTGGGTCTGTTTGGTAATAGGAATAGCAACAATGCTTGTTTTTAAATAGGTATGCCACTTAAGTGGGTGTGCCACTTAAGTGGGTATGTCATTGAACCTTGCTGTGTATATATATATATATATATATATATATATATATATATATATATATATAGAGAGAGAGAGAGAGAGAGAGAGAGAGAGAGCTTTTCTCCTATAAGTACTCAAAATAAGGACCTAAAGTAAGGACCAATTTTTTTATTTTTATTTTATTTTATGTATCCAAATCACGCCCAAAACACTGTATTATGTAAAAATTTCAGTTCCATAATTATTTATTTATTTTTAGTTGTTCTAAAAAAAAATTGGTCCTTACTTTAGGTCCTTATTTTGAGTACTTATAGGAGAAAAGCTATATATATATATATCCAACCGTAAATATATTTCTTATTTTCAAAATTTGTGACATGCCATGTTTGGTTTAACATTGGGAGGATCAGAAAATGCTCCGGATGCTATTTTCTCGTATACAATCTTGTCAGCCGCCTCCGTGAAGTGAATTCCATCCCAGCTTAATCGTTTCCTGAGGGCGTTCACATGATCTACCACTGGAACTTGCGTACCTACCTTTACAGTAACAGTGCCTTGTCCACAAGAAACATCCCCAAAATTATATTTTCCTCCATAACCACAGCAAGTTACAAGATAATTCTTGAATCCTGCAAGTTTTAAACATCAAAATCTAAGTCATGGATACGTAAATAAAATATATCTATAAATTCATATATATATATATATATATATATATATATATATGTATATACATGTATATGTGAAGTATATGTGAAGAATGATCTATCACAAATGTTTCGAGAAAACACATCTTTGGTAGTTTAAAGAAGAAATAGACGGTTGATATCCGCTAGTAATAATAGCAGAAGAATTAAAAATCTTAATCGTTTGTGCTCTTATGGATGAGATAAGATTTGTTTAGGGTTTAGAAT
Organism: Aralia elata; assembly: GCA_034770075.1. NCBI lineage: Eukaryota > Viridiplantae > Streptophyta > Magnoliopsida > Apiales > Araliaceae > Aralia > Aralia elata. The sequence goes on along the minus strand of JAVJAP010000016.1, from coordinate 51,050 downwards.
TTAAGGTTTATTATTTATCCACAACCACTATTCTTCAGGTGTGTAGAGGGATCCTTTGGCCCCAAAACAGCCTTGATAGAAATTTTGAACCATGATTTGTCTTGAGAATTCTTTATTATGGAGTTTATTTTTGTATGTGTATATTCTAAAATTTGATATTTAAGTAAAAATGGGGTTGGAATATATACCGTATTTTTTGGGTTCCTTGTAAAGAGAATATTTCGCAGAGTAGATATCTACGTGTGTGATTGCAGCTAAAGGAAGGTCCTTGCGGAGTTGAGCAATGGCCTCCTTCAACTTGATATTGAAATATTGAGAGACTTCATTATAAGGCTTTGCGCAACCGGCACTGTCTGTTTGGTCTTTTCTGACCGGAAAATGTGTTAAGATGTAAGGAAGACAACCTATCGGTCCGGTGTTGTGTATCCAAAATGTTCTGGCTCCGAAGTTGTATATATTCTGCAAACACCACATGCATTTTTCATAATATTGTTAATATGCTTTATTGACCTATGATATATGATCAATTTTAACTATATTTATATATTTAGAAAAAAATTGCAAGAATTTTTCATGAGTGTATCAATTTTAACAAGAATTACCTTAATATGCTCCGAGAGCCGGTTGATCATATCTGGTACAGATGCATTCACTGCCTCTATAGACATATTTGTAAAGAATCCCATGCCAAGATCATTTTGACCAATATCAATAGTATATAAGGCTTTCGAAAAATATTCCTTCTTTGGCAGAAAATCCTTAAACCTTGCATCTGCATGCAATAAGATATATATGGTAATGATTGACTTATAAATTTATAAAATTAGAAATTAAAGTATTGAGCGGATAATTTATGAATTATATATATGCACATACAAAAAATTTACCTTCTCTTCTGATTATTTGTGATCTTTCTATGAATTCTTGGAATTGCAAGTACTGAACATAAAGGTAAAAAGGACTCCAACCATGTGGCGGTCTGTAATTGGGTAGCAGGTAATCCTTAGGTTGTGTGATTGTAGCTGCTGAGTTGGCAAAATTGGCACCATAACTGAAGTCGGAACCCAAGGAGTTTAGGTAAGGGTTGAGGAATGGTTTCCCTAGGCTTGTAGCTGAAACACCAAAATTTAATCATCAGTATTCATGCAAGTACGTACATATATGCATGGTTAATTTCAATTCCACGAATTTAAAGTTTTGTCAACTTTTTTGTTTAAATTATAGAAAAATATTGCATCTATATACCATAGCCTTTTTGTTATTCATTAGTGCACATATGTGCTACACGGCTATATAACTGCATGACTACAAATATAGTACATAAGCACAATTGATATATACACACACATAATTAAGTTAGTGATCCGATCCACAACTAATTTTAAGTGTCATTTAATTTTTGCAATTAGAAGTTAGACCTTGAAAGATGTTTTTTTTACTACACTTTTGATAATGCAAAAATATTTTTCAGAATATAATCTCAGAAGTTAACTATAAACCTCCAAATATTAGATGACATCTAACGTTAGTTATGAATCATTATCTCTCTCTCTTTATTTATATATATATATATATAGATATATATATAATCATATATATTGTTAGATGCCATCTAACTTTCAGAGTTGGACCTTGAAAAAGTGTTTTGTACTACACTTTTGGTAGTCCAAATATCTTCTAGATGTAACCCTGAAAATTAATTTTAAAACTCTGAAAGTTAGATGACATCTAATATTAACAGTGAGTCATTTATATGTATATAATATAAACAAATATGGTGATGGTAAGTACCCAAGAAATCGATCATGAGACGGCCATCAGAGTATCGTCCCGCTGGCCTGTCGAAGAAGGATTGGCCATTGGGCGGGACTGACCAGGAAAATGCAGCTGAAATTGCACCGGTGTCCGAATTGGAGTCTCCGAAGTTAAAGATGGCCGGATAGTCACAAGTTTGTAAAGCCAAAGTAGGGTTTAGGAAGAGAACACAAAATAAGGAAAAGGCAGATAGGCTCGTGCTTAGGGAATTCATGTTGTAGGATTATGATGGTTTGGTTTGATATTGAAAGCAAGCTAGGGACGTTTGGTTTATATAGTGTGGGAATTTAATGATGTGCATATGTACTCTAGTTGAATAATCATAAATGGGTCCCTTGGTCAAGATTTCAACCTGAATTTTTAATTCCCTAATTTTGAATGATTTGAAGGAGAGGTAAAGAAGCATTTTGCTTTCTTACTTTTTTATTCTTATTTTTACGGTTAAAACAAATTTTTTCTCAAATTTTTGATTACTTAAAAAATTAAATTTGGCCAAGATTATGTCTAAGTTTAAAAAAATGGCGCATCAATTAATGTTACATAAGTTACTTAGGATATCCGTTGTTAGTCACTAATGTAATTCTTACTTCATCCGCTCTATAAAAATAATCTTATTTGAAAATATTGAAGATATTAATATATATATATATATATATATATATATATATATATATATATGTGTGTGTGTGTGTGTGTGTGTGTGTGTGTGTGTGTGCGTGTGTTACTTTTATCCCTAAAACTAGCTAGTTACTGTTGGTTTAATAATACTAGTATGATGATGAAATTGCAATAATAAAATTAAAGGCATTGAGTTAATCTATTTTACAATTAATTAAAAATTTAATTTTTTTGTTATTAATAAATGAGACCTTTTTTTGTATTAAACAGATAGGTATTATATAGACTAGTGTTTTACCATTATGCCCATACTGTGGTGGGTAGGTTAAGTAGACAATTAGGGTGTTTGTGTTGGTAAATTATTTTGTAATTAAGGACTTAATTGGAATCTCAGTTTTGCGACACAGCTTCACAAAATATAACACCAAAAGTAACTGTTAAAAAATCCTCCAACTTTATAATATGGATGAAATATTTACTTTATAACCCTGACAAAAAAACTTTATTAAACTTTAGGAAAATTGGATCCCGTTTTCTCATAACCAAAATAATCCTCGTGTTTTAATGACATATAAAGCGACATCCTAGTTTTGAAGTTACACTAATTACATCATTACGTACTTATAACATTAATTGCTGCCCTCCGATAATTTTAAATCCTAGCAGCCTAGCACCCACGTTGTCTATAATAGAGTAGCTTTTTGCTTCTAAGTATTAGACAAACTAAAATACACCAATTTGAAATAAATTGGTGTATTTACTGTATAAGTCAATAATATTCTAAAATTTAAAATTGACGTAAATTTATTTAAGTTTTAAAAAGTAAGAAATTTATAATTAATAATATTTTTTAATTAACTTAAAATGTTAACTACTGTACCGATTAAAATCATGTAAATTCACATTGATTTTAAAAAAAGAAGTCACAAATAAGTTTAAATGTTAAAAATAGAGCCCCTTTCATGAAAAAAGTAATAATAATCATAAAAAGGGTAGTCGCGAGGAAAAATAATAACATTTAGGTTGAATTTTCATTTTTTGTACATTTTTTATTTCACAAAATTAGTCTTATATGTTAAATTTTTTCGTTTGTTAAAAGAATTTTATATTTAATTTTTTTTTCAGTGATAATAGATAAAATAACATAATATTATCAAATTTGGTATCATAATTATAGTATCAAGTTTGGTATTATAATTATAGTATCATATCACCATTTCTTGTCGAATAATTTATTAGTTCATAGTTAAGAATAGAACAAATTCTTATATCCTTAATATTTGTAAACTTTAAAAATATAAAGTTTTTGTGATACAAAAGGATTATAATATTTCCGTCAGTTTTGATCATATATAGCGCACAAGGTTAAACTTTTGAGACTTTTTATTTTAGTCGATTTGAATGGAAAAATCATCAGTGGCTGCGGCTGACTCCAGTTTTGGCTGCGCCACGAGTTACAAACATCTGGTTCCTTCTCGATCACCCAGTTGCATCAATCAGTTAGTCGGGCTAAAGACAACATGTATGTCATCAAAATGAGAAACCACACCTGATATATATAGAGGACGTTTTAAGAGCAGAGCAGATCGGTCTTTAGCGACGATTTTTCTGTCACTTATACAATAGATTCTACTCTTGAACCTGCATATATATATATATATATATATATATATATATATATATATATATATATATATATTATATATATACACTTTGTTGGCGTGAATTGTCATCCAGAGTTGTTATGGGAGGAAAGATTTATGATTGCCAGTCACTATATACGAATCAGGATAAGGATGAAATCCCAAGAATAGGTTTACTTGTAATACTATTTATATATGTTCATTCTTTGCGAAGAATACTTTTCTCTGTTTTTATCATACTTTGCGTTATAAAATATACAAATTATTATAAAAATATAACTATAATTGACAATTAAATAAGAAAAAATACATGTAACTAAATATCATACATAACATAGCCATAATGGAATGGAATAATAATTAATATACATAGAGAAAGGAAGTAAAATTGTACTTCTAATTAAGAATCAAATAATGTTCTTTTATTATACTGTTCTAATAGGAGATCACTTGTCTATTTTGTAAAATTTAAAAAAAACGAATATTATATTTTAGAACGTAAATATTATTAAACGAAGCTGTCATTAGTCTTTAAATTTTAGCTAGTATAACGATTCACTGAAAAGTCTCACATTTTCCTCATAAGTGAAAACTGCTACCAAATATTTATATTAATCTATCCTAGAAATAGTAAAATAATGAATAACTCATCGTCAAGTGGGAATAAAGAAATTAATTTAAAGTTGGGTCTTTGCTTTATAGAGGTATGCAAGTTTGAAAAATTACTTAATTAAAAGATAAAGTCTATTAATTCTTAAATCTATTAATTATTTATATCATATACACGAACCTACTAACTTGCCGCTAGAAATTATAAAAATAAACTATAGACGAAGCTACACTTAATTAAAGAGTTGAGAGAATAAAGTTATCTGAAGTATTTCAACTGTAAATTTCAGTTGCATGCTTGAGTCCTTGAAGGATATCTTCTGATTACTTTAGCTTTCACATTTGGAAATCATTCAGACAATTGACGATGTCGTCAAATAATAATTATGTTATCAAAATAATAAATATTATTGAAAATTTAAAATATTATAAATTTTGTAACGAATCCAAAATCAAAACTATTTCTATTCCCGGTCTTATGCGTTATAAAACATTTTTCTTTTACTTTACATCATCAATTTACACTATAATTGATAAAATGTGTGTCGATTTAAAATTTTTACAACATTCATTATTAAATAAAGATATAAGAGTTAGATATTTAAAATTTTTCTCATAGTTTAGTAAAAACCAAAATTTTAAAAACTTTTCATCATTCTTCGTCCTCGAAATCGCAACCTTTAAGATTCATTCTCAATTTCCGTATCATTAGTCTATTATAACTCATCTCAAACCTTAAATATGAGTATAAAACTCATCTTTTTGATACCTGATTAATTTCTACATGTTTTGTTGTAATCCAACAAGTTACATGTGTTACATAACAAGTTGGATTTCTAAAACAGTAAGGTGAATTCTTATTACAACAAGCTACTTATATAATATAAAATATATTATCCATCATAGTATACCAATTATCTTATTTGTTACTATACACTATCTCTTATTCCATTATATTAATCTACTTTACAAATTAACTGCAAAGTTACGTCTCATATTCCAAACGAGTACTAATTTGATTCAACATTTATTCATTGAAAGCTTCAACATTTGCATAACTCAATCCAACTACATTACAACAAGTAACATCGACTCGATACAACCTAAACTTAACAATGCATTTTTACTAATCATGTTGCACTTCGAACTCTCGCTGCTATAATCCTCTTAACAAATTAATTTTTATCTGTAAATTAATACATTTGCAAGAATGAGCACGACGACCCAACAAACTTAACATATATCACACAACACATAATTCACGTTTTAGACATGATTTGCAGTTCTTACATCTTGTAATCTAAAACATGCTTCTTAACTTTTACACGCTGCATTTAGATCATATACCATGATTCACTATGCTTAATATTATACATGTATCATATCATTATATTAATTATATCTCATACATCATCATGCTTAATCTTACTTGCATAAACGTATTGCTTTATTCACATATTACGTACCACATATTGATTGAGTTTCCTTAACTCAATTCATTCCGGTCATACTTTGACCTTAGCAAGAATAAATTGCAAAATAGTACAAAGGCACATAATTGCTAATAAGTTTACATATAACAAGTTAGTCTAAAAACTTGCCTCGATTTGCATTTATTATGATACGCTTGTAGAACGTTCCTTGTTTAACCTCATTCAAACGTTCCTTGTTTAACCTCATTTCAAACGTTCCTTGTTTAACCTCATTTCAAACGTTCCTTGTTTAACCTCATTTCGTTGGTTAGCAAAACCCATACACTTTCATTCATCGCATCACCTAGAATTCATGACTCAGGTTAAAACGCATTCTTTAATTCCATTTCAATCTCATTTCTAGACTTAAAACTACTTAGATTAAATTGCAATTCTTTATTTATTTTACGCTCCAATGTAATTCATACCATATATAGGTTAGAGAATGCAGTTATATGTCTTTCAACTTAATTTATACAATATGTAGTATAAATTTCACTTCTTCGATTCATTATTGATTTGGACTTAACATACCATATAATCATGGTTTATATTTTAAAATCATTTTATGATGCATTAATTGTATTTCCGAAACTCAGTTTAAAAACAAAATTCAAAATTTAAGAAGCTTAGAGTTAAAGATTTCTGAACTCCATCATTAGTCACAGTTACTATACTAAGTTCAGATATATGCATAATAGATGTCAAAACAGGGTACTGGATTCTCTTTTGTTGGGAAAAATCACCTCCCAAATACTGTTGCTTTTGATAAATTAAATGGCCAAAAATATCAGTACATTCCAAACAGATTAAATTTGCAGTTCCACCAAAATAATAACCACGGCAGAAAATGATGAAAAGAAATAACCAAGCACGAGACACCAAGATTTTTACGTGAAAAACCCTCTATAACTAAGAAGTAAAAACCATAGGACGATCTCCAAAAAATCCACTAGAATAAACTGAGAGAATACAAAGATATCCTAATTTGAGTACACACTCAAATTATCTCACCACAATAACTATGTGATAAAAACCCAAACAAAATAGCTATTTGTTTGATCTCACTTTTCTCTCTGGTTTTCTAAAGCTTTTGCAAAAGCTTTCTACTCTCTTTTTTTTTTCTCTCGGATGTTCTCTCTGACAATCTCTCTAATTATCTTACTACATACCACTGCAGCATTGGAGGAAATATATATATATATATGTATATAGGCAAAGAAAAGCAACCTATATCCTTAATACCCGTATGCCTATGCACCTAGGCTATACCAAAACCAAAAACATCCTGCTTTTCCTCCTTTTTCTTTTCCATGTTTTCTGCCATGTTTTCTTGGTGAAAACAATAAAGTAAGTCCCCCACTTATTATGGGTGAGGACCACCACCAACAATCTCCCCCTCCGAACCCATGAGAGAATGTATTTTCTGTGACCCCGTCACTTGAAATTCATCCCTACGAACTCCTTGCAAAATTTCAACTTGTCGCGAGAGACAACTTTTGTCAACATGTCTGAGGGGTTCTCGTCGGTATGAACTTTCTTGACTTTCATCAACTCCTTTTCCATCACTTCTCGAAGCCAGTGATAACGAACATCAATGTGCTTGGTACGACTATGATACATGGCATTTTTGGTCAAGTCAATTGCACTCTGACTATCACAATAAACCACGTGCTCATCCTGTGTCAGACCCAACTCTTGGAAGAACCGTTTCAACCATAACATCTCCTTGCCTGCTTCTGTAGCGGCGATGTATTCCGACTCAGTTGTAGACAAAGCAACACACTTTTGCAACTTGGATTGCCATGATACAGCTCCCCCTGTAAAAGTAAACAAATATCCCAGAGTAAACTTCTTTTCTTCAGAACCTGCCATGTCTGCATCTGTAAAAACCCTCCAAGACTAGACTCGAACCACCAAAATTCAAACACAAACTGGAAGTAGCTTTCAAGTATCTAAGAATCCATTTAACTGTTTCCCAATGTTCTGTACCAGGATTTGACAAATACCTGCTCACAACGCCAACTGCATGAGCAATATCTGACCTTGTACAAACTATTGCATACATAAGACTCCCTACAACAGAGGAGTAGGGAATTGCTGCCATATTATCTCTCCCTTCCTTAGTAGAAGGACACATACACTTCGTCAACTTAATATGGCTGGCCAGTGGTGTGCTAACTGGCTTAGCATCACTCATGTTGAACCTTGCAAGCACCCGTTCAACATACTTCTCTTGTGACAACCACAACCTCTTGGCTTTCCTGTCACGAACAATCTTCATGCCCAAAATCTGCTTTGTCGGGCCTAAGTCCTTCATATCAAAGGATTTGAACAACTCACCCTTGAGCCTGTGAATCATGTTAGCATCTTGCCCAACTATCAACATATCATCTACATATAACAACAGAATAACGAAGTTACCATCTGGGAATTTTTTCACATACACATAGTGATCTGCAACTGTTCTATTATAACCTTGATCCACCATGAATGAATCAAATTTCATGTACCACTACCTTGGGGCTTGTTTCAGGCCGTACAAACTTTTCTTCAACCTGCAAACCAAGTGCTCTTTCCCTTTAACTTCAAATCCCTCTGGCTGTTCCATGTAGATTTCCTCTTTCAAGTCACCATGAAGGAATGCAGTCTTCACATCTAATTGCTCAAGCTCAAGATCCATACTAGCTACTAACCCCAACACCGCTTGAATAGAAGTCATCTTCACAACTGGAGAAAAGATCTCATCGAAGTCAATACCTTGCTTTTGAGCAAAGCCCTTGATAACCGACCGAGCCTTGTACTTTACTAGTTTTTCACCATCATTCTTAAGCTTGAACACCCATTTGTTCTTCAATGCTTTCCTGCCTTTCGGAAGTGTAGACAACTCATAAGTGTGGTTCTTGTGCAAAGAATCCATCTCATCCCGCATAGCTCTCAGCCAATTGCTCTTCTCCTTATGAGTCTTGACTTCCTGAAAATTCTCTGGCTCCCCTTCTTCAGCAATTAACAAATATTCAGATGAAGGATACTTGACTGATGGCACATGTTCTCTTGTGGATCTTCTTAGCTGAGGTTCTTCAATGTCAGGTTGCTCCCCCTGATCAACACTCTCCGCATCTGACCCATCACCATCGTGCAAATATGTATTAGTCGTATCTTCATTCTGACCTCCTTCTCCAACTGTGGCATTCTGTAATGGAGAAGGAACTCCGCTGAGGTCTGGAACTCTATTATCTCTGGCTGTGCAACATTATCAAAATCCTCATAATTCTGGTGCTCATGAAACACCACATCTCTGCTTCTGAATAATTTCCTCTGCACTGGATCCCATAACCGGTATCCAAACTCTGCATCTCCATAACCAACAAAAACACATGGAGTGGACTTGTCATCAAGCTTTGATCTTTGTTCCTTGGGGATATGTGCAAAAGCCTTGCACCCAAATATTCTCAAGTAAGAATATGACACATCCTTACCACTCCAAATCTCCTCTGGAATCTAGAAATTCAAAGGCGCTGATGGAGATCTATTAATCAGATAGCAAGTAGTACGAACAGTTTCACTCCAGAATGACTTAGGCAGCTTAGCCATTCTCAACATGCATCGCACTCTCTCAATAATAGTGCGGTTCATTCTCTCAGCTACACCATTATGTTGTGGGGTACCAGGAACAGTCTGCTCATGCCGAATGCCATTTTTATTACAATAATCAGCAAACTCTTTTGATGTGTATTCCCCTCCGTTGTCGCTACGAAGGCACTTCAATAATTTTTCAGTCTCCCTTTCAACCATAACATGAAAACTCTGAAAATGCTGGAATACCTGGTCTTTTGTTCTCAACAAATATACCCACACCTTCCGTGAAACATCATCAATAAAGGTAACAAAATACCTATTTCCACCCAAAGACTCAACCTCAATGGGTCCACATACATCAGAATATACTCTCTCTAGTAACTCTGATTTTCTTTTAGCTGAACTACTAAAAGAAACTCTATGTTGTTTTCCAAATAAACAATAATCACAAGGACTTAAAACAGTACTTTAGCAAAAGAAATGAGTGACCTTTTTGCTAATAACTGCAATCCTTTCTCACTCATGTGGCCAAGCCTCTTATGCCACAAGTTTGGTGAAGAGTCATCTTCAGCTGCATTCAACTCACTAGAACACACCTTCACATGAGTCTTGTACAATAAGCAACAAGCAGCACCTCTTGCAATCACCATAGAGCCTTTGGTAAGCTTCCACTTCCCACTGCCAAAGTGATTCTCATAGCCTTCTCTGTCCAAGGCTATACCAAAAATTAAGTTGAGACGCAAATCAGGAACGTGTCTAACATCCCTCAAGGTAATAGTGCAACCAACACCTGTCTGAATGCAAACATCTCCAATTCCAATAATTTTGGACTGATCAGTATTCCCCATTCTCACATACCCAAAGTCCCCAGCTTTATAAGTTGTGAAGAATTCCCTCTTTGGTGTAGCATGATACGAAGCACCAGTATCCACCACCCAATCAACTTTCTGATCATCAACATGCAACTATTCTTCTTCCCCAAATGAAAGAATCACAATATCTTCGGTGACTGTGGCTGCAGTGTTCTTCTCCTCAACCTTTCTTTGCTCACCATTTTTCTGCTTGTCTAACCAGCTATTGCAATTTCTTTTGTAATGACCTTCCTTATTACAATAGAAACATCTATACGTATCGCCTTGTCTGGTCTTTGACTTGCTTCGGTGATTTTTGCTTTTGCTACGACTTTTATCTCCTTGGTGAGATCCCCTGAAATTGCTTCTGCCCCTATTCTCTGCAAGAAGAGCCTGTGTCTCGAAATTAAAATCTTGCTCCTTTCGCCTAGTCTCCTCATTATGAAGACTGTCTTTGACCGACTGCATGGTCATTTTCCCTGCTGGAGCTGAATTGCTTAGAGACACCACTAAAGTTTCCCAGCTGTTCGGCAATGAACTGAGAAGCAAAAGAGCCTGAATCTCATCATCAAGATTCAACTCCATGGTAGACAACTGGTTCACCAAACCTTGGAACTCACTCATATGCTCCGACACACTGCTCCCGTCTTTATACTTCAAGTTCACAATTTTCCGAATCACAAAAGTTTTATTTTGTGCATTCTTCTTCTCGTACATGGACTTTAGTGCTGTCCATAGAGTATGAGCATCTGTCTCCTGCGAAACATGGTGGAACACACTTTGATCAATCCATTATCGGATGTGACCAATAGTCTTCCTGTTCATCTTTTTCCAATCAGCCTCAGATTTATTCGCGGGCTTCTTTCCCTCGAGCTCCAACGGTTCATATAAATCCTTACAGTAAAGGATATCCTCCATTCTGGACTTCCAGATCGAAAAATTTGAAGAGGCCAATTTAATCATGGCTCCACCTGATTCCTCCATAGAATTTATCAGAAACAACTGAGCAAAATAACCTTAGCTTTGATACCAATTGTTGGGAAAAATCACCTCCTAAATACTGTTGCCTTTGATAAATTAAATGGCCAAAAATATCAGTACATGTCAAACAGATTAAATTTGCAGTTCCACCAAAATAATAACCACTGCAGGAAATGATGAGAAGAAATAACCAAACACGAGACACCAAGATTTTTACGTGGAAAACCCTCTATAACTAAGAGGTAAAAACCACGGGACGATCTCCGAAAAATCCACTAGAATAAACTGAGAGAATACAAAGATATCCTAATTTGAGTACACACTCAAATTATCTCACCACAATAACTATGTGATAAAAACCCAAACAAAATAGCTATTTGTTTGATCTCACTTTTCTCTCTGGTTTTCTAAAGCTTTTGCAAAAGCTTTCTTCTCTCTTTTCTTTTTCTCTCGGATGTTCTCTCTAACAATCTCTCAAATTATCTTACTACATACCACTGCAGCATTAGAGGAAATATATATATATATATATATATATATATATATATATATGCAAAGAAAAGCAACCTATATCCTTAATACCCGTATGCCTATGCACCTAGCCTATACCAAAACCAAAAACATCCTACTTTTCTTCCTTTTTCTTTTCCATGTTTTCTGCCATGTTTTCTTGGTGAAAACAATAAAGTAAGTCCCCCACTTATTATGGGTGAGGACCACCACCAACATCTTTAACCTCGTCTCAATTCCCACCTCAGTTTCAATTCCAGAGTCATCACCCCCTAGAATAGTAGGGAAATAAAAGTATTTTTGAACTTTTGTTTGTACAGAATTATTAACCTTCCAAACGCCCACCAACCTTTATCATACATTCAGAAGGTCAAAACTGAAGAAATATATGCCAAGTAAATGAAACAATAGCAAAACATTATAATTATTGGCAATTGGTATATGCTCTGGCCCACCATAAAAGATGTAATATTCATGCATATACAACCAACATTCTCATTGCTTTTTTATACTCAATGGGCCATCATGATTGGAGAGACAAGACCTTTTTAACCAAAAATTTAAACAAATTTCTCAAAGTAGATCAAGAATTTAATGTACTGCTTTCTCCAAAATTTTCCACTAATTATCCTCAAAAACTAATTGATCAATTAGAAATTACCCACAAGAGAAATGAATTTTTGCATGGAATTGATATTCCAAATCTGCAATAAAATCCCTTCAAATAACAAACCCAAATGAAGCATTTTATCACATATCTAACATGCATATTTTAAAACTTAGTGTTTTTATGAATTTAAAACATAACAACACCATTTCTATACTTTAATTTCAACCTTATACCAACTGAACCCTTCAATGTTCCCACAATTTCCAATCCTCCCACAACCAATCTCAGTCACAATTCCCAATAAAAGTCTACTTCAATATTTATAATTTATCAAGAAGTATATAACTCACCTCTTGTTTGATGTTATGGTTGAATTCTTGCTTCAATCCTGATTATAGTTGATTTAAACCCTTTTATTGGTCAGTGTTTTGTTTGATTCTTCTTCAAACTCAGTTTGTAACTTCATCTTTTAGAGAATTTGATGAAATTTTCAGCAAGGCCATTAAGGAGGGGGTGACCCAGATCAAACAGCCCCCCTGCCTTATCAAAACTCCTTAGCTAGCTCATCTAGGAGCGATCGAGTCTCCAAATTACTCCTACCCATTTCTCTGTAATTTTCCTTCTTTCTTAATTTGCTTCAAATGAGAAGCAAAAGAATACACCTACCTACTTAATTATTACATGCAAATTAATTAGGAAGGACATGTGTGCCTGTCATTTTGGTTACGTGCCAACAACATAACTGGGCTTGGTGGCAACTTTTGGTATCTATACTGCCACGCGTCCATGCTTCTTTCTTTTATTTCTCGGTATACAAGCACTTATAATATATATTTATATTATAATAATACACCTCTTGCTTTCCTTTTCTGATTCTCAGCATATACGTATATAATACTCACATTACATATATACAATATATAAATATTTCCACCACACTTATCCCATATATCTTGTTTTATAAATTACAATTATATGAAGTTCCATTATTGAGCAGAACTAGTAATTATATATACATATTCTAATATCCACATATTATCTCACGTATTCCCATTTCCTCATACATTATACATATTTCATATAATTCCAATAAATCATCATTTAATAATTTATACATTTGTGATTATATATATAAAATAACTACACTAATTATGGAATTAATCCATACTTAATTTAACACTTTTTGTATAACAAATCAATTAATTTGGAATAACTAATATTTATTCCATTAGCTATTTAAATAGCTCATCAAGATTGTACAATGTACTAAATTTCTTTCTCCCTTCCATAAATTGTTTCAAAATAATTTATTTAATATATTAAATATATTAATTTAATAAATTTAACCATAAATTAAATATTAATTTAATTTACTAATTTGACACCAATATTTATATATTGGTTCTTCAACGTATTCAATTATATTTGCTTAACGTAATATCACATATTAAATCATTAACCATGTTACATTAATTATTGTAACATAATACCATTTCTCAATTAAATGAATAAATTTCTTTATTCATTACTTAAAGTCAATATATTAACTTTCTTATCTTATCTTTTTAATTAATCTTCACTTGGCATAATATGATATATTAAGCCCTTTCCTTAAGTATATTACATTGCTATATATGTAATATATAAGAATAATAAAATTTAAATACATACATTAATTCACTAATTATGTGAATTAACTACATCTTTTATGAAATTAATTCAGAATAACTTCATTGCCATTTAAGGCCTATTATTCAAATTATATCATTCATAATTTACTCTTAACTTTAATCTCAATTAATTAATATTAATTGATTTTCTTTACTTTCATTCATTTTTTTATTTCGTAATTAGCTCAAGCTAACTAACTTAATAGTTTCATCAACTATTAAATTTTACTTTTCACATTTTTGTATATATCTCATCCTTGTATATACATATTAAATTCATCACATAAATCACATTAACATATATAACACATATATTTATACATTCAAACACGATGCTTCACATAATAAGAATTTTATTTCTTATTTTAATAATTTCCGAAAAAATCCGGGTTATCACAAATTTTTATACATATTTATTTTGACATCATAATTATTATTATGACATTATCAACCGTCATAGATTATTTTTTTATTTCCAAATATATAGTTAACTTCAATATGTTTTATTCTATTTTATTTTTATATAACAACTTCAATATGGTTCAATTAATTCTAAGCAATCGTAAAAAACAGTCCAAGTATAAAGTATAAAGTATTCAATTTTTAACACGCAAAGTCATACTTTATCTAGAACACACATAATTAAACATGATTCTAAGGTTTTATTAAAGTCCCTCCTCACAATGCCTTGAAGGTATTAAAAAAGAATTGAGCCGATAAAATGGCTGAATTTGCTAGAGATAATTGAATAACTTTCAAGGGGATAATTGAATAACTTTCTTTTAATCTATAATATATATTCGTATAGAGGGAATTAGTATGCCCCTCTCATTCATTATAGTAATAATATTTAATAGGAAAATGTATTTATATCAAATCTTATTTCTAATAATAAAATTTTATTCTAAATGTTATTTTTTTTAAATAATTAAAAGTTGATATTTAAATCTATGCTTAACAGATTTATACATTCTTGGTTGAGAAAAAGTTAAAAGTCAAAGAAATTTTTGAAGCTTAGGACCTCAAAAGTAATGAAAAAGAACAATCAAATAAATTATTTTCTAAGTACTAAATAAATTACATTTTTATTTCCAAATATATAGTTAACTTCAAATACATAGTTAACTTTCACATTTGGAAATAATTCAGATAATTAAATTTTGAAGTACTAAATAAATTACACTTTTATTTGCAAATATATAGTTAACTTCAATATTGTTGAACTCTTAAGAGAAAGTAAACAACTATCCATGAATAAACAAGTCAATAAACCATAAGTGATAGTATAGCGATAGAGGTGTCTCACTCTTCTGTGTAAGATCACAACTTCGAGTTTAGCTATTACTCAACAGAAGTTAAAAAATTTCAGAATTAACCAAACCGCTAATATCATATTTTGTAATTTTATGGCCAAATTCATAATTTTTGGATTTGCCATGCTTTGCAAGATTTTATTACTAATATAAAATCTTTACTTTTCAAAAAAAATAATAATACTCCCTCCGTCTAGGATAAAAGTTTTAGTTGACTTTTTGCGTATATTAAGAAAGATGATAAAATGATAAAATTGTCCATATTTAAATTCTCATTTAATTGTTTAATTTTTTGTATATGACTAGTGATGCTCCATAAATATACATAGAGAATAGAAATATGACGATTAATATTAAGGGTATTATAGACAAATTATTATAAAAATAAATTATTTAAGGTAAGTAGACATTTAATCTGGGACTACTTAAAATAGTAATTAGGACTTTTATCTTAAGATAGATAGAGTAATAATTAAATGTATCCCTAGAATCTAGCACTGCCCTTTCTAAGGTTCTCTCCTATGTTCTAATATGAAACGTATTCCTAGAATTGAATTGTAATAAAATTAATTCTTAAAAAAGAAAAAAAAGGAAAAAAGAAGAAGAATAAACTAGTTGTTGATTGGATATCACAAGCAATCACACATAAATTAAATAACATAAAAATAAAAGAACACAAAAAGTTACTTAAGTTCACCAATTTAGCTAGTCCTGCTTGTCTGTCGTATTCATTTAGCAGTCTCACACACTCTACACAATGTACAAACCAAACAATATTTTTATAATAAATAGAAATTAATTCTAACTCCTATAACATGGACTCAATTACATGAGGCCCAACATATTAGTCAAATCTAAGACCGGGCTACTAATAAATTTCCAAGTCAAAATAAACATTACGCTTGTCTTCCATGGGGCGGTGTTCCCTTGCAACTAGGGTTGTAAATGGTAACCGAAAAATTCGTATTCGTCCGCATTCGTATTCGAAAAAAAACGGATATTATTCGTATTCGAAAAAAAACAGATATATCCGTATTCGGTTTAAAGGTATCTGTAAATAAACGGATGCGAATACGGATATAGGTGTATTCGTATTTGTTTAATATCCGACCGTAAATATATCCGACAGATAACGGATATCCGGATTCAAATCCGTATCCGAAATTCGTATATAAATAATTTATATATATTAATTATTATATCATAAACAAAATAATTTTTTTAAGTGGTCTTCTTCATATAATAATTAGTTTTCACCATCATACGAAAATTATTTTAAAAATATGTCATTTCACTTCTAAAAAGTATGAAATAACACTTTTATTATAATATTTATAAACTGAAATAAATTGATTTAAGTATATTTAATGGATTTTTACTATTATAAAGTTAAAATATCTAAAATGTATCATTTAATAAGAAAATTATATAGTAGAAGAACAAATATATAGTTATTAGCTTGTTATAAGTTTTTTTGCTTTCAAAACTTACTTGCAACTAGTTGTCAGTTGTCATACATACATTATAACTCGCACTCTCCATAAATATAATGAAATAAAATAAATTTTTTATAACTATGTAAATTGTAATCTATGTATTGAGGATAAATTATAAATAAAAGTCCCCATAAATATATTATTAAAGTTTTAATCACGTATTTGAGAAAAAATAATTAAATATTCAGTGTAAACTTTTGAATTTAAGTATAAATTATAAATATTCATACACACTACAGTATTACTCCACACAGACAAAATATAATGAACATCTACTTATTAATGAACATTAACATTAATAAGTAGAGCATTTATTTTGAAATTTAAGATATCAAAAATGATAAAAACTTATTTGAATTGTAATTTAGAACATTGATTATTGTATTTAACTATTTATTAAAAATAAATAAATTAACATTCATTCATTAATAAATTATACTTTAAAACTCATTATTATTTTTCTTATTCTAGTTATAGTTAGGGTTGTAAATGGTAACCGAAAAATTCGTATTCGTCCGCATCCGTATTCGAGAAAAAGCGGATATTATTCGTATTCGAAAAAAAGCGGATATTATCCGTATTCGGTTTTAAAGTATCCGCAAATAAACGAATACGAATACTACTGTATCCGGATCCGTATATATCCGTTTACACCCCTACTTGCAACCCCCACCAACTTATCGACGAGCTAGGCAGTTGCTCACTCACTGGGTAGCAAAACCCTCGACTACTTATAACCATTAATCGAACTCACAGAAATATGAGTCAATCCTAACACTAATCAATTGTTAACACGTACATAAGATCATACTTTATCTAGAACACACATAATTAAACATTTTCTAATTTTATTTTATTAATATCTCTCCTCAGGATGCTTTGAAGTTCTTGAAAAAGAAACCAAGTATCCAACTAAAGACGTTTTCTTTTGACAACAACCTCTAATACTAGGGGCAGATTCGGGATCTCTTTTCAGCAGCAAGGACAAATTTTTTTGAGTTAAAAACTGAAGTGAAGGGTTGAAACTTAGCGAGTTAGAGAGCAAGAGTTTGAATACATTATACATCGTGTGTTTAGTTTTTTTTAGAGTAATAGTAGTTTAAAAAATTTTTTGTCCCTTCTAAGTTTAACGTTTTCATAAATCTACCCCCTTAAGTTTATTAAGTTTTATTTTTGCTCCTGTCCCTATACATAGGCATTGCCTATTCTGCCCTATGAATAGATCCGCCACTGTTTGATACACGTACATAGTATCATATCCTCCGGTCATTCATTATAATAAATATTTTTTAGTAGGAAAGATGTATTTATATCAAATTTTATTTCTAAAAATAAAAGTGTTATTCTAAGTAGTATTCCCTCCGTCTCCAAATAGATGAGCAAAGTATAACTTACATACATATTAAGAAAAATAAAAGTAAAAGAAAGAGAGAGTAAAAAAGTTCTAAATTTATCCTTGTGACCCTACAATATTATATAAAGTGATGAGTATTTTTTTTATACTAATGAAACCCCACTAAATGACATATTTATTCTTCACTTTATGTACTTTATCTCATTTTTTTGGAGGCAAAAAAATTTATATTTTTAATCATTCTTTTAAATACGGAGAGAAAAGCCTTTTGGCTCAGATACATGTAGACCTGACAATTTATCACCTAAACCAAAAGTTCATTTAACTCACTCGCTGAATTTAAGGAGTTGGACATGAATAAATATTACCCATTAAAAAGAGAGTCTTTTTAATTCAATTTATTTAGATACAACCCATAACAACCCAACTCGCATGTGACCCGATCCGTTAGTTAATATTTAATATTACTTTTACTTCAATTTTTTTCTATTAATATCCACTTATAAGTTAACTCTAACTATTTTGTCTTCTCTTTTTAACTAGTCATGCATCACTCATTCCTACTTCTTTTGCGGTTATCAGTACTATCCAATCTCCATACATAGAATATGACAATAGTGAAAATATAACTCTAGTGGACGAGAGAAATGGTAATATCTTATTTTGTAAACAATTTTACGTTTTTAAGAATTTTTCATTGTTTTGAAACAAGTTGAATTTTATTGTTTAGAATACTAGTTAAAGCAATTTATGTTTTATTGTTTAAAAGAACTTGAAATAATTTCCGTTTTAATGTTTTATTGTTTAAAAATACTTAAAAAATATATAAAAAAGAAAGTAATAAACTCACTAGTCACCCAACCCATTAACATATGGATTGGGGTTTAAAAAAGTATGACCCATTAAAAATTAAGTCTTTTTGACCCAACTCAAAAAAATCAAACCCCAATAACAGCTCAGTCCGCTGGCAACTTAACTCACCCATTTGTTAGGTCTAGATACATGAATACTGATTTGGAGAAAATTAAGACTCGTGAAAGTAAAAAATAGAGAAGAGTAAAAAGTCGAGAGAACCATCCAAGAAATGGACAATAATTCCCAACTGCCTGCAGAAGGGTTTAGGTTGTTGTAGTTGGATCCTGACGCAATGTTTTTTAAAATTTTTAATGTTATTAATTTTGAAGGCATTAATTTGAAAAGTTTTGAGGTCAAGCTCACCTAGGAATGGTCAAAACGTCAAGATTAATTTCTTGCATCAAATGTAGATAGGAATAATTAATTGATTTATAATACTCTCCCCTTTCATTTTATTTATCTTTTTATAGAGTAAAATTATTTGTTCACTTTTATTCGCCATTTATAGATTTTAAAAAAGTATTAATAACTTAATTTTTTATAAATAAAAATAATTAATTGATTAATAATACTCTCTCCATTTCTTTTTATTTATCTTTTTAGAGAGAAAAATTATTTGTTCATTTTTATTCGTCTTTTGTAGATTTTAAGGAAGCATTAATAACTTAAATTTTCATATTATCCCTACATTAAATACTAATTTATTTTTCTTTCATTTATACCAATGAGTTTTAGAAGGGTACCATTGAGATTTAATACTCATTTTTGACCAAAAAGACAGTATCAATTATATTTCTTAATTTTTGTGTTTTCTCTTAGAAGATCAATTTAAAAGGAATGGAGTGAGTACTATAATAGTATGACAATTTTTGAGCTAGCATATTTGAAAACGAATCTTGCTGTATTATGCGAATTACAATTGTGAAACTTATTAATACATGTGATTGGTAGGAATTATAAGAAAGTCCTACTTATTATACATCTCTCCAAAAAAAATTACCAATAATACTTATCTATATAATTAATAATTAAAAAATCGATATAAACATTCACAATACATATCATTTTATTTTGAAAATAGACTAGCAAAGAAGTCGATATCTCCTAGAAGTTCCCCTAACTGACACACTAAATTTAGTAGTTCTCCTAACTAATACTACCGTTCTAAAAAATAATTTTATTTATGTAACCCTACGCGTCTGGTAGCTCAGAAACCGGCAGGAGTTTATCGTCTTGCGAAGGCCATCCTGCAATGACCTTTTAGGGACAGTAAGAAGGGCTCAAAATCGAAAAGAAAAAATATGTTCCATAAAAAAAGTTCATTTATTTTTTATTTTTTATAGTAATACTAATATAAAATAACATAATATTCTCGAACAAATTTATTATCATACTACATTACTAAATCAACTACTTATTTTTTAAGGAATATATGCAAGATAAAAATATATCTCTAATATTCATAAGCAATGCAAAAGATACTATTTTGTGGAACAGAGGGAGAACAATGATAAATAAACTAATAAGACTCAACTTTGACTATATAAACCCTAAAAATTAATCAAGCTAAAAGAGTAAGGAAATGACAAATCATTACTTAAATACAAAAATTAATTAATACTATAAATAAAATTAGAATAGTTTATAGATCATCCTTGTTCCACGTTAGATTTTGGTGCGACGTTATCATGATGATTTGTTCTTTCATTGCTCGTGTTGAATAACTCCATTGATATGCATAACTTATTATTTTTAAAATATGACTGTTATTTTAGTAGTATTTATGATTTTCACTAGTTGTTGTTATAATTGATCATCTTTTTGATTATATGTTATTTTTTGTTAAAGGATTACCATTTTATTTTTCTTATTGTAATATTTCTAATCTTTTGTAATATATTAAAGTTTTAACATATTTCTTCATTTTGGATTGTTTATTGAAATAAAGACTGTCTCATTTCGAAAAAAAGTTAACCTCGAGTTTGCTTCTTAATCTTGAATTTGTCCTACCCAAATAAGAGATACTTTGAATGTAATGGCTGCTTTATTTTCAACTAGTGGTCATAAATTATGTGGGATAAAATAGAAATTTTATAAAATTTAGAAGAATAACTAAAAAGATATAAAAAAATAATATTAAAAAGCACAAAATAATAATATAGCTAAAATTGTAAGGGCCAAAAACATAAAAAAAAAAAAAAAAAGCGTGAAACAAAATTATCAAACTTGTGGATGAATCCTCGTGAAGGCTTTATAATATAGAATAGATAAGAATTCTTCTACTAGTTTAAATTTCAATTAGTTAACTAAATCAATTAAGGAATAGGAGTACAATTAATAAAAGATTCCATGCAACTCTAGTGAATTCAATATCTTAATGTGAATGCGGATGAGATCTTAGTCTAGTGGTTAGAACTGAGATATTATGACTTTAAGTTCCAAGTTCGATTTTTTTTTTCCTGTATGTGTAAGGAGGTTTAATTAATTCTTGATATTGTAATAGTGATAACGTACTTATTATAAAATTATATTATATTATATTATCCAAACAGTGGGACGTTCAAAATAATAATAATAATAATAATAATAATCTTAATGTGAATGAAAAGTTGTCATCTTCATGCAGAATTCTTTACAATAAATTTTTCCTACGGAATATTGTTTCTGTCAAAATTGACAGCTTTGAATAAATTGGTGCTTTGATCACGTACGTGTCTTTCAAATAGTTTATATATTTTATGACAAATTTCCAAGTCTCTTTAATTTGAAAGACATAAGAGTCCATATTATTACTTGAGTCAATCACCTGGAATTAAAGTTATCAATTTAGTCATTTGATTGTGATAGAGCAGAGATTAATTTTTTTTTTTTGAATCAATATGTAATTACGCATCACTGATTATGTAATATTTAGAATCCAAGACTTTGATATGTTGATGATTGTGTTGGGCTACGTACCATGTCGGGCAGTGGTGATGTCCGGGAAGTGGACGGGGGAAGGGGGAGAGGGACGGCCGACGGGGATGGGGGATGGGAAGGAGCAGGGGGCCAGCGGCTGGTGGGGAGGGGGGGGGGGGGTTTCTTATTTTCCTTTTTCCTTTTTTATTTCTAATTTAATGTTTATAAAATAATTTGCAAAATTTTAAATTTTAAATTATGATTAGTTTATATTATTAATTGGCTTATTTATATATATTTTTTTATTTTTTTGGGCTTTATATTTTATTTTATTTTTCTTAAAAAAGATAAAATTGACAATTTTTTCTTATCTTTATTTAAATATAGTAATATTTTTTAAAGAAAAATTACAATTAAATGTCCCATCATATGTCACGTCAGCACTAGTTTACACATCAGATGACATGTCTGAAACAAGTCACCTTTAGTTATTCACAGTTAGGATTTTGGCCAAAATTTTGATACTTTGACAATTGTTTGAAAGTTCAATAATGTTAGTAATATTAAAAAAATAGTTAATTTGTTTTTCTGATAACTTGACAAAAGTTCAGCGGTTTTTTGATAGTTTAGTCTAAAATATTCAATTTGCTTTTGCTAAAGAAAAAAGAAAAGTTAAGTTCAAAGACAGTGAAATGCCCCCAAATCCTCATACTTGCTACAACTGATTTGTTGGTCACTATTCATAAACATGTACAATACCTGCTTATAATACATGCATTAACTCGCCTAATAATTTACACTTGTCCATATTCACGGTTATAAATTGTTTCATCATAAAACAATAACTATAACTCATACATTCCCCATGTCTTAAACTTAACATTTCATTTCAACCTGGTATAAAACAAATAGGTTTAACTTACAACACAATATACATCAAAGGAATTTCAAGATTTAGAATTTCAATACTTCTGACAACCTCAATATTCACGAGGTGTCTGAGTGGTCGTAGAGACCAAGAATTCTTTCTATAGTGTTCTAAAGTATTAAAGACCAAGAATTCTTAAAATATTAAAGTATTTTAATATTGTGTTGATGGTTTACTCATTCTTACACCGTGCTTTGACAGTGTGTTATTCATTTTATCATATCCACGCCATATTTTAACAGTATGTTGATGATTTCATCCTTTCTACACTATACTTCGACGGTGTTTCATGTTGCATTTCAGCACTGTAATTTAACAATGTATTGTCGGCGTGCCGACATTCATAACCAATTCCCTTACATCTTAGGGTTGTTCATTCTCAGTTCAAAACTCAAGAATCCGCCCCAAAATAACTTGGTTTGGAGCAACAATATTTTTGTGTAATAAAATTTTAATTCGGAATAACATTTCAACATTCGCAACTAAATCGCTTCACAAAGAATAATTTTAACAAATGAGTCAAGCCAAACACAAAAGGCATCAACTCCTAAAATAACCATCATGGTCAATATATCATCAATTGGATATTAAACGAAAACGAACATAGGCTTCAATAAAAATTCAATTGCACAAAGTGCGGGAACTTGCCTGGCTTAGCGTTTAAACTCCCGTATTCTCATATTCTTCTCCCGAACTCACTTTTGTGTTACCTATAATGTTATAAAAGATTAACTTGTTAATTCTCAGCTTACTTAGCTGATATCGTCGGTAATTTTCTTGAATTCCCTTTCTGATGTCGGAAACGCGTTTTAAGCCCATTTTAAGAGCGTTTTCTATTCCTTTTTACAATTTGATATTCCAAACATTATTTTTCTATAAATTTAAGCCCCATGGCTCACTTTTAAGTCATATTCAATAATAAATTTTTATTGCTCAATTTTTGCTTAATTTAAACAACTTTTATTAATTTTTCCATTCTCTGAACCTTGCATCAACCATAGTTGCCAAATTAGTTTGACCAAACCCTTCCTACCAGGGCTATACATACTCATTTTAGAATTTTCATAAAATTTCTAGAATTTTAAGATTACGTTTACTATTTATTAAAAAGCCAGTTTTGCCCCAAATTTCAATAACTCTCATAATTCGAAAGTGTGGGCCCAAGTGCATATTAGGGTTCACATGACCTAATTGAATTAAATGTACAAATTAGGGTTTACAAAAAACCTAATTAAATGTACAAATTAGGGTTTATGTGACCTAATTAAATGTACTAGACCCGGGGAAGTCTCCACGTGTTCCAAGGCAGAAGACTCGTGGATGCGACCCATTTTGGGAATTGATTGAGGGATTGGATTGGTGGCTAGAAGAACAGGGCAATTTGGGCATTACTTTGATGATTAAAGGGCATTTCTGGAATTTCTCCTTTAAAACATAATTAAAGGGTATTTCGGGAATTTCCCTTAAAACATGTGTCTGGCATGTGACTATTTTCCAGGAAAACTCTATAAATAGCCCCTCTATTCTAAGAAAAGGGGATCGCTCTCAAGACATTACACTTAGACTCTTGGAAGCTCTAAACACTTGAAACTCTCTCACCACTCGAAGATTCTAGAAGGCTCTTGGAATCCCTGCTACCCTAACCCGGTTTCCGGATTCTAGGAGTTCTACCACGTGTCATTGGAGTAATTGCCTACCTGTTCTTCTCCCCTCTTCAATCAATCAATCAGTTCCGTACTCTTCGTGGATTTCTCTCCTCTCCAGCCAATACGAAACCCTAACCCTAGCAAGGTGTAATTTTCTTACCTACATTTATTTGGCGACTCTGCTGGGGAGGTGTAGAATTCGTGAAGGGTATGCCCACAACTCGAAGTGGGAGAATTACAGGAAGAGCTTCACCGACAACAAGTATCACTTCACCAGATCCGATTTCAAGGCAAGTGCATCCAGTGCTCCAAAGCGCGAATCTGGATTTTGATCAACCAATCCTAGAAGACGTTTCAGAAGGAAGTTCAACATCACCTCAAATGGCTGATCAACAACAAACCAGTGCTAGACAGCCAAACGCAGGAAGGCAAGGTGAGGAGGTCACTGGAGCGCAGACAACTGCGAATGCTGTGCAGATGGAGATGCTCAAAGCCTTACAGGAGGCACGAGAAGGCCAAGGGATGATGATGACCATGATGTTGGAGATGCAGAGGAAGCAGGAAGAAATGGGGAATTTCCGCCAGCAGTTGATGCAAATCCCCACTTTCAGGGCTATGTTCCCAGGAAGTTCGCAGGGGGAACGAGCAGAAGTGGAGGACAATAGCAACAACAAAGAGAATCCGACTGTGTTGCCAATAACGGAGAGTCAGCCGATTCCAATCATCAACTTGGAGCCCCAAAACAGCGGTGATGTGCCACAACTCAGATTGGAAGCAAGTCAGCCTCAGCCCAGCATCATCCCGACTACTCTCCCAGCATTTTCACAAGTGCAGATACCGACCATCCCGAGCCACATCCAACGAGCAAGCCAACAAGCACCACCGATTCAAATCGTGCAAGATGGAAGTGTACACCAACCAACATCCTTACCATACCCACCACCTATGCATCAATACATCACAGCCCCTCATAGAATTCATACCACGAGCCAGTATGTGACGAAGGATGATATGATCGACGTGATCAATCAACTTCGCAAGCAGACATCCCGACCTTCAGAGTTGGACTTTACTCCACCTTACCCGGCACACATACGAAGACAACCTTACCCGGCAGGGTATATTGAGCATCCCCCGCAGTTCCCAAAGTATAACGGGGAGAAAGGGAATGCCAGGGAGCATATTGCCAGGTTCGTGGAGTCGATGTCTCCGTGGTTGGGTTATGATGAGGTGAATAACCACAATCTGTTGATGAGGGAATTCAACAAGACTTTGACGGATAGTGCCTTCAG
The DNA here is from genome assembly GCA_034770075.1 of Aralia elata. Classification (NCBI taxonomy): domain Eukaryota; kingdom Viridiplantae; phylum Streptophyta; class Magnoliopsida; order Apiales; family Araliaceae; genus Aralia; species Aralia elata. The sequence goes on along the minus strand of JAVJAP010000016.1, from coordinate 24,910 downwards.
TTGGTACTACAATTTGGAGAAAGGATCAGTCCATGATTGGGATGATCTGAAATTACAGTTTTTTAAGAAATTTTTCTATGTGCAGAAACAAGTAACTATTGTAGAGCTGATGCGGTTCAAGCAGAAGTCCGATACGAGGAGCTGTCAGATTATGTGGACAGATTCAGAGTCCAAGCACAGAAGTGTGCAGAGCCAATTGAGGAGAAGAACTTGGTTAGCATATGCAATAATGGTGCACTAGATTCCTTCAAGCCCCATCTCATTACAAAGGCATGTGATTCATTTGCGACTCTCTCATCATTTGCACAAGATTTGGGAGGAATCATGACAGTGCCCGTCAATCATGCGACGGTTACCTGGAAAGGTAAGAGAACAGCAACTGTGGCTTTGGCTGACTCTCAGTCAAAACCACAAGGGGGCAAGAGGGAGAAGAACGAGCGAAGTAAAGGGAAACAAGGGGACAAGTATACCAGAATGCCCGTTCCAGAGGCTATCACATGCAGTGAGAAGGCCTTTAGAGACCTGTATGAGCAATGGGTAGAACATGGAGTGGTGAGGCCTCCGAAGCCCAGATTTGTTGTGACCGAAGAAATAAAAAGAAGACCAGACTTCTGTGTATACCATCAATATGCAGGACATTCTACTATTGATTGTTATAGTCTGCGGAGAATATACCATGAAAAATTGGCGGCAGGAGAAATCGAGCTGGGAAAAGGAAGCAGCGTGCATGATAAGCCACTGCCTAATCATAAGGGAAAAGAAACGTGCAACACTATTACTCATAGTGAGGCACCAGAAGTGGAGATGATGGAGAATGCAGAGAGGATGGAAGAAATGATGGATGTTGATCCAGGCCTGCAGGTGACGGCGTTGATGAATGGAGTTAAATTCAGAAAATTTTTCGACCAAATAGGGTTAGCCAAGGAAGCAAGGATAGAGGTAACCAGGGCAATCATCAAAGCAGCCGAAACCCAAGAGACCTGCATGGCGGTAAGCAAAGGATTTGTGAAGGCAGTGGAAGGGGAAGAAAGCAAGATATCTTTCTCTAAAGCTGACAGAGAGATAAGATACCCGCACAACCGACCGCTGTATGTGACGGCAATCATAAATGGAATAGAGGTGCGGAGGGCGTTCATCGACAATGGAGCGTCTATAAATATTATGCCCTACACTGTGTTTAAGCAGTTAGGCCTGCCGGAGAAGAGAATTGTGAAAGAACCAACAAACATCACAGGGTTTGCCAACCAAAGTGCCAGAACCCTGGGACACATCAAGGTGGACATGCAGGTTGGAAAGATTCGAGGACCTGTAATGTTTCATGTTACCGAGGTGGATGCAGCGTATCATGTCTTGCTAGGAAGGGCGTGGCAAAACGACTATGGGGTGGTACCCTCCGTTTTTCATCAATGCCTGAAAGCTATCTGGAAGGGAAAAGAAGTGAAGGTACCAGCAACCAGAAATCCCTTTGGACCAGAGGAGGCACACATCGCCGAAGCAACTTTCTTTGATGATGTCGCTGAAGAGGGAGAGAGAGAACCAGATTGCAAGACCTGATTCTCTAAAATTAGTCAGTTGGGAGGAAGTACAGGCAGACAAGTTTGTGCCTGAGGAAAAAGAAAAGAAGAAGACTTCGGGACAAGGAGAATGTTCCAACAACAAGAAGCCGGTGGTAATAGACCTAGAGAAGGGAGAAAAAGGAGAAAAGAAAAGGCCAGCAGATCCTGAAGATGCCAGAAACATAATCAATGCCAAACGGACAGTGCAATCAGATGTTGGCCAAAGAACGAAATGGGAGAGGGTTGTTAAACCCGACGGAAAGATAGTATTTCGCTTATGACGGTGCAAGGGGGAAGAGCCCAAGGGAGAGTGCAAACCCAACGGCTCAGGAGGTGTCCCCCACTCCAGCAGTAATGAAGAAGAAGAAATTGTGCAGCAGAAAGTAGAACCGGCTCCAGAATGCTTTGAGGATAGGCCGAAACCTCAACAAAATGAAGTAGAAGAAGTGGATTTGGCAACAGATGGAGGAACGCCAAGACCGACTTACGTTAACAAAGAACTGAATGCTGAGCAGAAAGAGGCACTTGTGAAACTGCTGCGAGAATATAGGGACGTCTTCGCTTGGAATTATGACGAGATGCCCGGGATTGATAAAGAATTGGTAGAGCACAATCTGAATGTAAGCCCGGGAATAAAACCAGTTAAAGCAAGCTCCTCGCAACTATGCACCCGAAGTTGAGGACCCAAATCAAGGAGGAAATCAAGAAGTTGCTGGAAGTAGGGTTCATCAAGCCAATTCAACATCCGATATGGTTATCCAGCATTGTACCAGTAAAGAAGTCAAATGGTCAGTTACGGATATGTGTGGATTTCAGAGACTTGAATAAAGCATGCCCAAAAGATATGTATCCATTACCCAACATAGACACTTTGGTAGATGCAACGGCTAATCACGAGATGATGTCATTCATGGATGGGTTTGTGGGGTATAATCAGATAAAAATGTCAGTAGAAGATGCAGAGTTGACGGCCTTTCGTACTCCGTTTGGGAATTTCTACTATGTAGTAATGCCCTTCGGGTTGAAAAATGCGGGGGGGCAACTTATCAAAGGGCAATGCATGCTATATTTCATGATATGATTTCATGATATAGTAGAAGACTATGTTGATGACATAGTAGTGAAATCCAAGAGGGCGATAACTCATGTGGAGGACCTGAGAAAAGTGTTTGAGCGATGCCGAAAATACAATTTGAAGATGAATCCGAAGAAATGTGCCTTTGGAATGACGGCCGGAAAATTCTTAGGCTTCTTGGTGCATAACAGAGGCTTGGAGGTAGACCCAAGCAAGGCAAGAGCAGTTGTGGAGATGCCCCCACCAAAAAACACAAAAACAGCTGAAGAGCTTTCTAGGGAAAGTTTCTTATATGAGAAGATTTATGCCAGCATTAGCAGAAGTCACAGAACCTTTTGGCAAATTGCTAAAAGGAAAGGCAAAATGGGACTGGGGGCAAGACCAACAACAAGCCTTCGAGAAGGTGAAGGGGATTTTGGCTTCAGCACAAACGATGGTAGTACCACAAAGAGGAAAACCGTTGCAGTTATACATCACTTCTACCACAAAGTCTGTAGGGGGATTAATCACACAAGAAGTGGATGGAGAGGAAAAGCCTGTGTACTACATCAGTCGGATAATTAGAGGACCGGAAACTCGGTATTCGCAGGTGGAAAGACATTGCCTTGCATTGGTGTTTGTAGCGCAGAAAATGCGACATTATTTTTTGGCACACGAAGTGAAGCTTGCAACAAGAACTGACCCGATCAGATACCTACTGACTAAGCCGGCATTGGTAGGAAGACCTGCAAGATGGATGATGATACTTTCAGAATATGACATCCAGTGTGTAACACCAAAGGCAATCAAATGTCAGGCTTTGGCAGATCTACTAGCTCAATTTCCAAATGGAGAATACGAACCTCCCTCTGAGGATCTTCCAGGAGGAGAAGTAGAAGAAATTGACATAGTAGATGAAGACTCAGAATGGTGGAATTTAGCCTTTGATGGGTCATCTGCTGAAGGGAAAGGTGGAGCAGGCATAGTGTTGACCACCAAAGAAGGAAAGGAAGTAGCTTTGTCATACAAGTTAGACTTCCCCTGCACGAACAATGAAGCAGAATATGAGGCGTTTATATTGGGATTATTAGCGGCTCGAGAGTTGGGAGCCAAACGCCTTAAAGTAAGGGGAGATTCAAACTTGATTGTGCAACAAATAAGAGGGCAATTCGCAGTGAAGGAGCCTATATTGGCACCGTATCGAACTGTGGCACAAAAAGTGATGGAGGACTTCAGGAAGGTGGTTACTGAGTACGTGCCAAGAGGACAAAATAAACAACCTGATGCATTAGCCACGGTAGCATCTAGAGTATATGTCCAAGGAGAAGACCTAGATGTGAAGGTAATGAAGAGAACCCTCCCAACCACGGTGTTAGACTTGTTCCCCAAAGACCTGACCGATGATTGGAGACATAACATTTCCCATCAATTGCAAACGAAGGAGGGGACCATATCACCGGTGGAACTTCAGAAATACGCCATCATCAAGGGAGTCTTGTACCATAAAGAAACAGATGGGGTATTGACACGATGCTTGGGGAGGCTCGAAGCACAACGCGTTTTGCATCAGGTACATGCAGAAAATTGTGGGTTGGCCGATATTGGATTGTATCGAAGGTTGCAGCGCCACGGGTATTATTGGCCTGAAATGAAGAAGGAAGCAGATGCACTTCAACGACAATGTGTTTCATGCCAAGAATACCCTGGGGAGGAGGAATGCGCCTTCATCGATGACATAGCGGATTGGCGAATCGCTTATGTAGAATTTTTACAAAACGGCAATCTGCCTGCCGAAAAGAAGGACGCAATCTTGATAAAGAGAAAGTCACAACGATTCTTCTTGCAAAATGGAGAATTGTTTAGAAGAGGGTTCAATGGCAAGCCCTTACGGTGTTTGGAAGTAGGAGAGGCCAAAGATTTGGTCTACCAAATGCATAAAGACGAGCACCAAGGGGGAGCTAAGTTATACAAACAACTTATTGATCATGGTTATTACTGGCCAAAGATGGAAGGAGATTGCTTGGATTTTGTCAAAAAGTGTCACATCTGCCAAATTCACGGGAATCTGATTCATGCTCCCGCTGTAGACCTACGGACCATAGCAACACTGTGGCCCTTTCATACGTGGGGAATGGATCTTATAGGTCCCATTCATCCTAACTCTAAGGGCAACATATGGATCTTGACGGCTACTGAGATGTATACAAAGTGGGTAGAGGCAATCCCTTTGAAAAAGGCTACGGGTCCAGCAGTGGAGAACTTCATTAAGGAACATATCATTTGTCGTTTCGGGATCCCGAAAATCATTCTGTCAGATAATGGAACTCCTTTCATCAATCGAGACATCAAAAGTCTGATGGAAAGATATAGGGTGAAGCATTACAAGTCATCGCCATACTACCCGAAAGGCAATGGGCAAGCAGAAGCCACAAACAAAACCTTGATCAAGATTTTGTCAAAAACCCTAGATGATCATCCAAAGACATGGGCAGAGCAGTTACCAATAGCATTATGGGCATATCGAACTTCAAAAAGAAAACCTACGGATGAAACCCCATATGCTTTAGTTTATGGAGAAGAAGCTATCTTGCCCGCCGAAATAGAAATCCCTTCGGCTAGGATGAGACTCCGAAGCTTAGTCGAGGAAGAGAACCGACCAGCAGCCCTAGAGGCCTTAGCTGACTTCCGAGACCGAGCCAAAGAAAAATTGGAACGGTATCACGAAAGACTGCGACGACAATACAATACCGCAGTGGTACCGCGACAAATTCTGGTGGGGGACTTGGTGCTCAAGACAGCAAATCAAGTCATGAGGGGAACACCAACCACCAAATTTTACCCCAAATGGGAAGGCCCGTATAGGGTACGAGAGATCTCCGAAAGCGGGTATTGCAAAATATCTCGCGTGGGATCAAATGCTATCTCAGGCCCATTGAACCTGAAATGGGTAAAGAAATATTACACATGAGATAGTCATCACGAGAGTTATACTTTTAACTTCAAAAGTAGTTGAGGCACCTGACTATAAGCCCTCACAGTTATACTTTCAAACTTCAAAAGTAGTTGAGGCACCTGACTATAAGCCCTCACAGTTATACTTTCAAACTTTAAAAGTAATCGAGGCACCTGACTATAAGTCCTCAACCTGGAAAAACAAGTTACACTTTATCTCTAAAAGTGACGAACGTTATGCTTTATTCGACAAAAGCAAGATTTATTATTTTTTAATGAAAATTTTGAAACGTTATGCTTTTCGTTAAAAGCAACTTGATCATCAATAAATTATCAAACTTTCATTCACTTATTTTTTGAAAAGATATATATATACATGCTATTGATAACATTCATGTTTATCTATTCATAAGACCTATTGTCGACGCCGGGTTCTCTCGCTTCTCGTCTTTTCCAATTTTAGTCTTTTGGTTTAGATGACGTTTGGAAAAGGTCGGCATTGATGTCGACGGGGTTTTGAAAGGTCGTTTTTATGATGAGCCAATTAACCAGAGTCGCCAGTTGGTATATTTGAAATGGATGTACCAACTCATCCGAATTTTCGTGTTTTATAAATCGCTGGCTCATATGTGACTCCGAATTAATTGGTCTGCGAATCGAGATTCATAGAGTTCGGGGGCTTGTTTAAGTGAAGGGAAGGTGTTAGGCACCCCTCGACTTCCATGAAACACGGTTACCGCAATCTTGATGCTTCTCCTATCCTTTAATTCATGAAATGTGTGTGTGTGTGCGTGCGTGTGTGTGTATGTGTGCTTATGTGAATGTTGTGGTGAGTTTGTATGAAAGAATCATTTGGATTTTAGGGAAAATCGTGTTTTACTTTGAGAATGCTTCGGAATGTCTTTTCGGCATACACGAGAAAGCTTTATGAGAAAAGGTTTGATTTTAATTATCAAAACTATGAGATTTTCGTTAAGTGTCGTTTTAACAAAACAAGAGTTTTAAACCTCCGTCAAAATAGGAATCGAGATCTATACGTTGCTTTCATAAAATGATGGGCAATTTCTAGGATCTCTTTCACCCTATGCACAAAGATTTAATAAAACGTCAATTATTTATAAAATCATTTCGTGTGTTGTTTTGGAAAACGATTTTTCTTTAGCTTTCTCGTTAGATATGAATCGACATTTCATTAACGTTTCTCAAATTTTAACCTCGTGATTCTAATATCCTACTTTGATTGATTTTATGAAAATCTTATCATTTAGCTTTGAAATCAATTTCGTGTCATAATTCAAATCGAGCATAAACACGCGTCGGGCTATTCATGGGCATGTAAGCCATCAAAATATCCCCGAACGCCAACAATCACAAATTCCACTATTTCGGGGCCTTAAGCACGATTCTCGCCTTAGCGTCGTTTTAAGGCCCAACGATTACATATTTACAATGAGAACTACGTCATCTCTACTTCTTACATCAAGATATGTCCATCATCGGATCGGGACCCCGGGGTCGCTTTCCTAGGCTCACAACCAAGTATCCACACACAAACAATCGGATATTACAAGAAAATAAACCAACCCGGATAAATCTAACAATACCAAGACATCTTAAAATAACGATTTAAAGGAATTGATACCGAATATAACACCTTAAAACAAACCAAGAAATTAATGAACGAATATCATCGGGTTATTAAGAAGAGTTTATTCCGATGGAAACTTCACTCATAATCCCTAATTCATTGTTCAACAAGATACATGAAAATTATATCTAATTTACCCAAATCAATAGGACATGAATTGCTAGAACAAATAGAAATTTTCACCTTGCAATTGATCTCAAATGGATGTGAACTTGTGTATTTGAATAGGATAAAGGATGTATTTGATACAATCAAACTCAAAAGAATTAATTCCACTCTTTTTTTTCCTCTTCTTTCTCCCTATTTTGTTGCAAAATCTAGCTATTTTCTCTCTATTTCCGTGTTTTTTTGCTGCTGCAGAAATTCTTCTTCTTCCAAAACTGCTGAACCCCCTGTATGCTGCCGAAGCTGGCTTAAATAGGCTGGCCAGAGCCAGCCGCAGATCTATCTGCGGCTGGCCGCAGATGGATCTGCGGCTGGCCAGCTGGCACGCCTCCCATCGCACTCAGCTGCTGAGTGCTGATTTCCCGGTTTTCGTGCTGGCGCACCCACTTGGCCGCAGATCTATCCGCGGCTGGCGGGCTTGACTTTCTCGATTTTCGTGCCACGCCTCGATTTTCGTACCGCAACGTCGGTTTTCGCTGACAGGCTCGTATTCCGCAGTCCGGGAACCTCCGGGAGACGTGCCACCTCATTCGGAAATGCCTGCCTCGGACGATCATGCTGTCACGTCGACTTGGGCTGCCCAAATCATTGCGGCGGTGCCGGGCGCTTGCCCCTTGTGCCCGCTCCTTTGCTCCTGCAAGCTGGTTTCAATTGACGATTTCGCCCTCCTGTCAAGGTTAGTAGAAGGAAAACGCAAAATTTGGGTGTCTACAGCTGCCCCTCTTTATCATGTTTATGAAATGATAAATGAAATGAACAGGATAAAGAATAGACACTCGATGCATGAATGACAGTGTGTAAGAATGACAGTGTATACATGATGTCTCACACATATAGCTTATGATGCAACATAAGATGCAATGCATGCAAGACATTCGTAAGAGTGTCAATGTATCAACCCCTTGACCGTGTTTGTTAGTCTTTGGGTTCACTCTTTCAATCTATCGTCTCGTTCGGGGCCGGGTATCGTCGCCGGTCACCCATCGCGTAACCCCCGGTTATCGTCGCCGATTGGTTATCTTGTCGGGAAGCCGGTTATCGTCGCCGGTCATCCTTCTCGTGATCGCCGGTTATCGTCGCCGGTCGATCGTACATGTCGGGGGGCCCGGGTATCGTCGCCGGTCACCCATCGCGTAACCCCCGGTTATCGTCGCCGGTTGGTTACCTTATCGGAGCCGGTTATCGTCGCCGGTCATCCTTCTCGTGATCGCCGGTTATCGTCGCCGGTCGATCGTCATGTCGGGGCCGGGTATCGTCGCCGGTCACCCATCGCGTAACCCCCGGTTATCGTCGCCGGTTGGTTACCTTATTGGAGCCGGTTATCGTCGCCGGACATCCATCTCGTGATCGCCGGTTATCGTCGCCGGTCGATCGTCATGTCGGGGCCGGGTATCGTCGCCGGTCACCCATCTCGTAACCCCCGGTTATCGTCGCCGGTCGGTTATCTGTCGGAGCCGGTTATCGTCGCCGGTCATCCATCTCGTGATCGCCGGTTATCGTCGCCGGTCGATCGTCATGTCGGGGCCGGGTATCGTCGCCGGTCACCCATCTCGTAACCCCCGGTTATCGTCGCCGGTCGGTTATCTGTCGGAGCCGGTTATCGTCGCCGGTCATCCATCTCGTGATCGCCGGTTATCGTCGCCGATCGATCGATCGTCATGTCGGGGCCGGGTATCGTCGCCGGTCACCCATCGCGTAACCCCCGGTTATCGTCGCCGGTTGGTTATCTGTCGGAGCCGGTTATCGTCGCCGGTCATCCATCTCGTGATCGCCGGTTATCGTCGCCGGTCGATCGTCATGTCGGGGCCGGGTATCGTCGCCGGTCACCCATCGCGTAACCCCCGGTTATCGTCGCCGGTTGGTTACCTTATTGGAGCCGGTTATCGTCGCCGGACATCCATCTCGTGATCGCCGGTTATCGTCGCCGGTCGATCGTCATGTCGGGGCCGGGTATCGTCGCCGGTCACCCATCTCGTAAACTTTTCACTTCAACACGTCAAATGGCTGCAAGGGAGCAAGGTGGGACCCACCAGGGCCAGCCGCAGATGGATCTGCGGCCAGCCGCAGATGGATCTGCGGCCAGCCGCAGATACATCTGCGGCCATGATCGGGCCTTAAATCCAACGCGGCTCCTCCAGATCTGTCACTTTCAACTTGTAATCCAAAGAGATTCTTTCGATTTTTCTTGTTCGCAAGGGCTTTTTGTCGATTTTTTCAACTTTCCTGCAAAAACTGTTCCGGTAGGATTGATCTACACGCTACAGGTAACACTTTGACCGGTCACTTTTCAATTTCGTCAATGTTTTGCTATACATTTGACTATTTGCATGTTTAGAGATAAAATGCATGCTTTACAATGCTATGTAATGTACCATCATATATACATGCTATGTATCAACTATGTGAGTCCTATTTTATGTTAATGAGGCGGTCCCACATACTGTTATTCCTTTTCTGCAATAAACTCATGCATTACATGCTGTAATTACATATATGAATGCAATTTAGATCTGTTTGAGGCTTTGATTGATGGAAAACACGTTTGGCTTATGCCTGGGATGTCCAATTTACAAACGGAACTCTGCCGATTTTTTTTTTTTTTTTTTTTTTTTTTTTTTTTTTTTTACCATAACCATGCATCATGTTGCATTAATCATATGATGAGGCTAGAAATTTAGAAATGTTCATTACATAATTTTAAAAGGAAACTTACCTTCTTTCTCGCCGTTCTATTCCAGCTATGGATCGTGATGCGCCCAGTAGCTCCTCCGCCTCTCGGACTTCGGGTGTTCGCCGTCGTAGGGCTGCACCCACTCCTGTTCCTCCTCGGACCCGTCAGGCTCGTCGTTTGATGGAGGCTGTCATTCGTCCTGGTCATCCGGACGTTGAGGAGGCTGTCCCTCCGGAGGTCGCGGCAGAGGGGCCATCCTCCAGTACACCGGCTCCACATACTCATCAGGCTCCTTCTGGCGCTTCTGTGCAGATACCCGATCTTTTGGGTCGGGATCTTAGTCGTCACCCCTCGGCATCTCTCGTGGCTAACGAGGTATGTTTCAGCTCTATTCTGATTTCATTCTCAATTTCCCTATTCTCTTTTTATCCGGATTGACCCCTTGGTGATTGCCCCAGGTACCCGAGTTTACCCAGCCGAGGGGTAACTGGTTCAACATCTATTCCCTTTACGCAGCCCTGCACAGTGATTATCGGGCGATGGTGGACTCTTGGGGCTTCCGACACTTCTTCACTATCATCCCCCGCCAGTGCCCCTGGGGTTACATGAGGGCTTTATCCGAGCGATGGTTCCACCAGACGCAGTCTCTTCATCTCCTCGACTGCGAGATCGTGTTGACCCCATGGGACTGGAGGTACATTACCGGCATTGAGTTTACCGGGTCCCGCGTCCCCTTGGATCTTGATATCACTCCTGTGGAGGTTCGAGCTTTGCTGGGCTTCGCTGCTGATGATCGGGTCTTCAAGGCCCGTAGCATTAGATCCGGCGCTTTGGCTGTCGATGCTGTTGGGGGTCTGTACGCACTGCCCATTCCCGCGGATCAGGGCACCAGGGACATTCTACTACGACGCCTGTTCCTGACCATTATGAGGGGTTGTTTTCTGGGGAACAACTCCTCCACTATTCATTTCAGCGTCGTTGGAGCGGTCAGAGACGTGGACCGCATCGGTGACTATGACTGGGGGTCATTCACCTTTGCCTATTTCCTCCATGGCATGCGTCTACGCTCAGAGGGACAGACTGATGCCTGGCTCGGCTTCTACCATTTTCTGTTGGTGAGTCCCCTCCTCCTCTCTCTTACTGTATTTCTTTTCCTTTCATCTCTTTTCTGTATTTGATAGTGACTCATGCCTTGCCTTGTTTCTATTCACAGTTCTGGGCTTACGAGCGGCTGCCATGTCTGAGGCCTATCACTACTCTGGGCCCGGACACTTATCCTCGGGGTCGGCGATGGCATCACAGTACTCTGGAGGAGGTCCCCGTGTCGGGCAGCTTTGCACATTGTCGTATTCAGCTGGAGTTGATCACGGCTGCCGACGTCGTCTGGATTCCCTACCTCTCCGAGCATCTGACTGTGGGGTTCGCTGACGGGCATCCTTCCGGCCCAGAGTTCGAGCTTTCCACCCGTCGCCTCACTTTGCAGAGTGTTGGAGGCTGGGTGATGTATCTGGGAGAGCGCGCATTCAGATGCGTCACTGGGGAGATCCGCATCCCGCACTCCCTTTCCTTCACTACTTTCTGGCCGCTGGATTCTCAGCCCTCGGAGATCATGCTCGCCGGGGAGGATGGTCGGATGCTTTCCACGGGTCCCACTACGAGTGATGCATTCCGTACATGGTGGGTGCCCCGCACCATCGGTCCTCAGACTCGGGCCACATTTCTTTCTTGGAGATATGGTTCCTCCAGGCTCGGTGACGATGACCGATTGGGCTGCCTGTGTTCGGACCCCTACCCACGTTGAGCAGATCGCCTCATTGACCCGTCAGGTAGATCAGTTGTCGCTGTTTATTCGGGGGTTGGGCCGGGCCCCGGAGGAGGCTTACACCTACGATCCTGACGGTTGCAGGTTATGATGCAGGCCCGAGTTCATCTGATTGCCACAGCGCATCCCTACATCCCTGATATGAACTTTGGTCCTCCGAGCTCGACGACTCCAGGGGATCAGTTCGAGGATCCTGCTTTCATAGATGATACTGATTTTATTTAAACCAGGATAGGATAGGGCCTTTTGTATCGGCACCTGCTTAGATTTCTTTTTCATTTATGCACTATGTACTGAACTCATTTATTTATGCACAGTTTTCTTTTTCATTTTATGGGATTCACCTGTTTTATTATTAACTGTATGATGCATGCTTTTATTTATGGATAGAGAATGACCCCTGTACAGTCTTTTTGATACTATTTTTTCAGATGTCATCCTCGGATGCTGTGACTCGTTTGGATTCCATTCCTCCCACAGGGTTGGTTGGCAGCCTCTTCCGCTGGTTGGACAGTCTACTGCCAGCAGATAGGGTTATCGTAGATGGTCTTTTGGGACATTCTTGGTCCTTATTAACCTTCCGGGTGCCAGCGGGCTTTGTGGATGGTCTTCTGAGCTGTTGGGCCCCTGCCCGTCAGGTGTTTAGGTTTGGGACAGTAGAGCTGACCCCCACCCTTGAGGCGTATGCTCGCTTCACCGGCTTGCCGTTGGATGGTCCCTGTGCTAGGGTTACCGTTGGTTCCATGCGCCGTCAATTCTTGACTTTCACCGGTTTGCGGAGGGCTGTCTTATTACCGGCAATCACATCAGACCATATGGTTCCTCTTCAATTTTTGATTGACCGATTTGGCTCACCTGACAGTTTCCGTCTTTTCCTCGGTGATTTTTCCGTGTCCGAGGAGCGCTGGGATGCCTTGAGAGTGGGCGTTCTGATGGCCTGTGTCATTTCAGTTTTGTATTTGCCTGCAGGATCCGATCACTTGGACATGCGGATTGTTGCGGCCATTAGGGCCCTTCAGGAGGATCACACCATTCTCCCCATGATATTGGCGGATACCTATATGTCGGCCACATATTGCCAGTCCTTCCGAGGAAGATTCTTCAGAGGGAGCTCGACTTTGCTGTATGTGTGGTTCATGAGTCATCTTAGTCCCATCGGCCACTTCCGCTGCCAAGGGTTTTGCTTCAGTCACAACATATCCGCGCAGTTTTCGTTTCGTCCCGTGAGTTGTACTGATGTGGCCTCCTGGACATCATTTTTGTCTATCATTGAGGACCCCTTTCATCTATTGGTTTATTCGGGCTATTGCTCCTTCATGAGCTTCTTGACTCATGTGCCTGGCATGGAATTTCATTCCCATTGCTGGGTTAAGGGGCGTGACGACCTATCATCCCCTGGCGGTTATGGGGCAGTTTGATTCAGACACAGGATTTATACACCCATTCGCGGTGCAGCCGCATACCGATTCCTTATATCATCCTGTACAGAGAGGGAATCTATCGCAGGTATACGAGCTTTGGGATCGCAGGATCTTTTGCCGAATATAGTGCGAGCTGTCACATCCAGACATTTGCCTAAGTACAGTGGTTGCGTGGAGACCTGGATTCGGCTAGTTTGAGTCCGGACGGGGGCCTTTGATGACTCTGGAGTGATTTTCACAGAAGATACCGCAGACCATTCCATTTCAGCCGAATTCTGCCCCGAGTCGGGTCGCTGAGGATTCCCGACTCCTCCTGGCCCTGATTACTACTGAAGCCGAGAGGGATGCCGCCCTTGCCGAGAGAGATGAGGCCATTCGGGCTAGAGATGCTGCCATTGCCGATTAGAGAGGCCATTGTATTTCAGACCAGGGCAGTAGTGGTAGATGCTCATTTTGGGACTGTCAGCCGAGCTACTGCTTTAACTGGATCGTATTGATATGATGGGGCAGCAGATTGCAGGAGATGCTGATGCTTCAGATCTATCCACCACCCTGTCCATCCTGCTTCGGCTAGTTTCAGATTTGTAGATTATTTTATTTCCTGCATAGACTATTATTGGTTTCATCAGTTATTGAAAGAGAAATCTTGTAATAAAACGACTTTATATATATAGACATGCATTTAAATTTAGTCATTTTCCCCTTTTGTCGTATCATTGCCATCCATTGGATCATCATTTTATCCAACTGACCATGATTTTGACATTTCGCCTTCTTTCTTTCCTCAAGACCTGATGGAGATTTGACAGATATTGCCGCACACCTTTGATTTCGTCGGATTGAATCTCAGATTTTGGGTAACTGTTTGGGTTGGATCAGGGTATGTATTCTGGGATGAAACTGGTTAGGCAGTTGGTTTCGGGAAGGTTTTGAGGGTGTAGGAAGGTTTTATCTGGCTATCGAAAATTGGTTTTGGTTTGGGAAAAGGATTATTTTTAAAGGATCGGACCGCGCCATGATGGCTGCCTACGTACCCCCACAAGTTGGAAGATCAGGTCCTACGTAGTTCGCATGTCAGGGAGGAAAAAGGGAACTGATGGATTTAAGCGTAGAAACCGCTTTACCGAGTCAGAATTGAGGGGTTGTGGAAATACCGTCAAAAAAACACATCCATTTCTTTGCAATATGAGGGCCCCTCCGGATAGTACTTTCTTGATCACAAATGGCCCTTCCCAGTTCGGGGCAAAACTTCCCCTTGGCCTCGTCTTGACAAGGCATGAATTCTTTTCAACACCAAATCGTTTTCCTTGAACTTCCGAAGTCTTATCTTTTTATCGTACGATCGAGAGATCCTCTGTTGATATAGCTGACCATGCCAAATGGCAGCCACTCTCCTTTCATCAATCAGGGCCAATTGGTCATATCGACTTTGCAATCCAATCCTCTTCGCTTATTTGAGCGTCGATCACTATTCTGAGGGACGCCATCTCAACCTCGACTGGTAGAACAGCCTCCATTCCATACACCAAAGCGTAAGGGGTTGCCCCTGTAGAAGTAACGCGTTGATGTTCGGTAGGCTAACAAGGTGAGGGGTAACAAATCCGGCCATCCCCGATGATTAGCAGACATTTTTGCCTATGATCTTCTTGATGTTCTTATTTGCCGCCTCCACTGCCCCATTCATCTTAGGACGGTAAATGACGGAATTGAGATGCTTGATCTTGAACTGGTCACTACAATTCCTTCATGAGGGCGTTGTTTTAAATTCTTGGCATTGTCGGAGACCACAACCTCAGGTTGCCCATATCGGCAAATGACATTATTCCTGATGAAGTTGACGATTGACCTCCTGAGTGACTTTGGGGGAGAAAGAGGCTGGTGCTTCTAACCCATTTGGTGAAATAATCGATCTGACGAAGATGAATCGGGTTGCCCGTTTTGCTTGCTTTGGGCTCTATTGGTCCGATTACATCCATTCCCCACATCGGAAAATGGCCACGGGGGGAGGTCATACAGTGCAGTTCAATTGGGAGGCGTATGGAATCACATTACCGTGTGCCTGTGGCATTGGTAACACACCGTTTGACATGATCATCGCAATCGTGCGTTCAGCCTTGTTAACCAATAATGCCCTGTCCTCAAAATCTTTTTGGCAAGCATCGGTCCACTCATATGGGGTCCACACACTCCACCGTGTATTTCATTCATAATCTTTCGGGCCTGTGTTTCATCTACGCACTGCAACAGTCCCAACCCAGCATCCCTCTTGTAGAGTGAATCGCCACTCAGGTAAAACTTCATCGCCATCCTTTGAATTCTCATCCTTTCAGTACGATTTGCCTGATCGGGAAGGGATCTATCTCTCAAATATTCCCTGATGTTATGATACCAGGGCTGCCCTGTCAACCCCACCTCGTCTGATAACACTGCCACATGTTCCTCATATGCCGGGGCATTTTGTACGGTGATCTCAATCTGTGGACTGTCCCTACTCTTGATCACGTGGATTAAGGAAGCCAAAGTCGCCAATGCATCGGCAAAATCATTTCGTCCCCGAGGAATATGGCGGAAGGCGATATCTTCGAACTCTTGCATAAGCTGGGTGACACTACGATGGTATGGAAGTAACCGAAGCTCCTTAGTGTTGTATACCCCGATTGCTTGTCTGATTACCAATTCCGAATCCCCGAACACCGCTAGTCTTTTTACTCCCATGTCACGGGCCAATCGGAGTCCCAAGATACACCCCTCGTATTCAGCGGTGTTGTTCGAATTGCTGAAACGAAGCTTGGTGGCCACGGGATATTGTTCTCCGGTGATAGAGACTAGGACCGCTCCGGCTCCTGCCCCCTCGGCATTCATGGCACCATCAAAATACAGCTTCCAGAATTGTCCCTCGTCATCACATTTTTCGCGCGATACCCAGAATATATCCTCGCCCGGAAGAGGGGTTTCTAACGGCTCCATCCCTCCCGTTGGGGCTTCTGCCAACTGATCTGCAATTCCCTGCCCTTTCATGGCCTTCTGGGTTACGTACACCATGTCAAACTGTTGTAAAATTAACTGCCATCTTGATAGCCGACAATTCAGCATGGGCCTTTCGAAAATATATTTCAGGGGATCCATTCTTGATATCAGGTACGTTGTATGCCCATGGAGGTAGTGCTGTAATCTCCCTGAAGCCCAGGCCAGAGCACAACAGGTCTTCTCAATGGGAGTGTAATTCTGCTCACATTGGCTAAATCTTTTGCTGAGGTAATAGATGGCCTGCTCTTTTCCCGCCTCATTTTTCTGTCCCAACATACATCCCATCGCGATGGCATTTACCGATATATACATAAATAGAGGGATCCCATCCTTCGGGGGTACCAGCACTGGTGCTTCAGTCAACTGCTTTTTAATGGTCTGAAAAGCCCTCTGACACTGCTCATTCCATTCTTGGGAAGCACCCTTTCTTAACAATTTAAAAATCGGCTCACATGTAGTCGTCAAGTGAGATATAAAACGGCTGATGAAGTTTATTCTCCCCAGGAATCCCCTTATCTCCTTCTCTGTGCGAGGTGCTGGCATCTCCACAATGGCCTTAATCTTTGCTGGGTCCAACTCAATGCCCCGATCACTAACCAGGAAACCCAAGAGCTTGCCCGACTGTACTCCGAAAGCGCACTTGGCTGGATTGAGTTTCAAATTATACTTTCTGAGCCGATCGAATAGCTTTTTGAGATGGGTTATATGATCAGATTCTACCTTCGATTTCACAATAATGTCATCCACGTAGACCTCTATCTCCTTGTTCATCATATCGTGGAACAAGGCCATCATGGCTCTCATGATAAGTAGCCCCTGCATTTGTGAGACCGAAAGCCAGTCGTCCTATAGCAGAAAGTGCCCCAGGGGGTGATGAATGCGGTTTTTTTCCCGATCTTCCTCCGCCACCATTATCTGATGATATCCTGCGAAGCAATCCACAAAAGAGTTACATTTCGTATCGGGCTGTGTTATCCACCAGGATGTGTATGAAAGGCACCGGGAAGTTGTCCCTTGAGACTGGCCTTGTTTAGATCTCTGTTAGTCCACGCATACCCTCACCTTTCCTCCAGGTTTAGCCACTGGGACCACATTGGAATAGCCATTCCGGGTAAGTGGACACCATAATGATTCCCGCCCTGAACTGCTTGATGATCTCTTCCTTCACTTTTAAGCTCCACTCAGGTTTCAACTTCCTCAGTTTCTGCTTGACAGGCCTGAAACCCTCCTTGATGGGTAACCGGTGCACCACAATGTCGGTGGACAATCCGATCATATCCTCGTGCGACCAGGCAAAGACATCCTCATATTGGCTTAGTAACTCAATTATTTCTGCTTTTTGGCTGGGGTTAAGGTCTGTCCCTATCTTGAGTTCTTTTGGATTGTCAGGGGTTCCGATATCTATAGTAATGGTTTGGTCCAAATTGGGTTTGGGTTTATCCTCGACCCATCCTTTGATCTCATCAGGTGCGTCGTCGTAATCTGTCTCGTCTTGTTCAATGCCCATTAAATCGAAATCCAGCTCAATGTCAAAATCATAATCATCATTCAAATTTGAAAGACCATATTGTTAGGCCAAGGATTACTCAAATTGGTACACCTGACATGAAACAAAATACTTGTCATATATAAATCATTTTTTTCACGATGATCGCATTTTCAAATAACAAGAAGAAAACGACATAATGATGCAGAATTAAAACAACAACAAAAATAAACTTCTTCATTCCCCCATCATCTGGGGTCAATCACCCTGTCGTCGAGTTTTATACCCCTGTTTGGATATCACGGGTTTCTGGGTCCAATTGTCGATGGTCAGGTCAGCTGGAATGCGCTGGATAAAGGAGGGCCTCACATCGGACACCTCCCCGATGATTACGGATACGTCGCCTGAATCCTTCTCCATATCTTCTCCAGGAATAATCAGCCCTGCCCAATCGATGACAGGCACAACTTGTTGGGCTCCCGGTGGTGTGATAACATTCGTCCCCTCCTTACTGCTTGTTGATTGTCTGGGGATATAGCATTTGGTTTCAAACTCCTTTGCGACCTCCTGCAGGAAACTTTCCCTCCGGGCCAACTCATTACGTGTGGGGGTTAACTCTTCATTCCCTGCCCCAATCACAGGCCTGCTGATCCCCTGCCCATTGTCCGACTTTGGTCACTGGACTGCCAACTAGTCGAATCGGAGTCGCACACTGACGATGTCCCCGTAGTGCGCCCACATGGTATCCCAATCCTGCTTTGCCTATCTGGTGTGGTAGGTGGATGGGCTCGGTGATTCCCTGACATTGCTTTTCCCTAGTCCCTGTCCAGGTTGGAAGTTCATTTTAATCATTTCCTTTGCCACAAAGGTGAGTTCCGGAGAGATCCTTGGTTTCACAGCTGGAGCTCCCAAGCATCTATAATGGGGAGTGCTAATCTCTAGTGCTTGAAAGCTGGCAGGCGCCGCTGACTCATCCACATTGATTACTGGTAGGCCACTCCTGGGAGGAGAAAGGTCATCACATTCGGCCGAGGATTGTTTACCAGATTCCCATCGATGATCAACTTGATTTGTTGGTGGAGCGTGGAAGGAACTGCCCCGGCCATGTGTATCCACGGCCTCCCTAACAGTAGGTTGTAGCTTGCCGTAATATCTAGGACTTGGAAGGAGATATCAAAAGTACAGGGCCCTATCTCCACTGGCAATTCTATTTCTCCGATGGTGGTCCCTCCGGGATCCGTCAAAAGCCCGAACCCACCACATGACTGGCCCGTAGGCGCTTGGGACTGATATTCATTTTCTTCAGCGTGCTGAGAGGACATATATTCAATGCCGATCCCCCGTCGATCAGCACCCCATCATGACATATCCTGAGGAGATTACCGCGATGTGTAGCGGTTTTTCGGTGCCCCCTTCCCTCTTCGGGAATGTCCTCATCTGTAAAGGATATTGCATCGGTTTCCAATAAGTGGCCTACCAACCGGCCGAAACCCTTCCCACTAATTTCTTTGGGCACAAATGCCTCCTCCAGAACCTTCATCAGGGTTTTGCAATGCTCACTGGATGACAACACCAGATCCATGACTGATGTTAGGGTTGATTCCTCGTTTAAAATCTGGATCCACCCTCATTTCTGGGTGATCCATCCTTTTCAAAAAACTCTATGGCCCTTTCCTCAGAAACCTCTTCATTTTTTCTCTTTTGGCTCTCAAGGACATCGCCCGGGCAGATTATAAGGGGTTCCCCTTGGTCGTCACGGAAGCACAACTGACCGCTTCCTCTGGCATTCCCCCATAATTCCAGGGTACAGTCTTTAGACTACTGATAGGGAGTTGCGGCCTTGCTGCAAGTATGATGGGCCTCGGGGCTGTCAGCTTGACAGGTCCCTCTATGTTATTCGTACTTACCCCTATCAACCTGATGGGCGTTCCCCGTGCATCCCCATGATCATGTATCATGTTTGATCATCTCCTCAACTTTCTGCACATAGTTCAACCTTGCGGCTCCCCCGCCTCACTTGCCTCCGTCGCATTGACTCCCCCTCCATCATGTCTTGGGCAGGGGATTTGCCTTAACATTCGGGGAATCCGGCTGTTCCACCACAATCTCTCCACTGTCAATCAGGTTTTGGATTCGATGCTTTAACGTCCAGCAATCCTGTGGATCATGGCCAGGGGAACTGGAAAAGTGTGGTATGCACACCGCTTGCTCGGGTCAAACCTTCTACCCTTTGGGTCACTCGGGGGTGCCAAAACCAACAATCTTCTTTTGGGCTACTAATACCGCTAATACTCGTTCAAGCGGCTCCCCGAGCGGGGTGAATACTCGGTTTTGCGATGCCTCATATCTTCTTCGCCCCTCTGCTCTCTGATCTGAGAAATTGGGCTGTCGGGATTGCCCTCCCCTCTGTACCTGTACCGGAAGATGGCTTTCTGCTTTTCTGGATGACCCTTGTAGGATGAGGGAGACATCCTCTTCCTTCTTCTTTTGGACTCTCCGGGAAGTGCTGCCATAGTTTCCATTCTGTATTTGCTCGGCAGCAGTTTCTAAAGCAGTAAGGTCCCGGATTTTACCCGATTTCAAACCCATGTCTACCATCTCTCCATGTTTAAATCATTTCAGCAAAGGGTCTTCCAATCCCCGAGATGACCCTCTCATAATACGGTGCCTCCTGGATGTCTACAAAGGTCATTACCATCTCTGATTCGCTCATCGGGGGAGCTACCTGGGCAGCCATGCCCCTCCATCTTTGCGCATATTCCCTAAAGGATTCCCTAGGCTGTTTTTTAACCTTTGTCATTTGGTACCTGTCAAGAGCCATCTGGGCCTGAAAGCTGTATTGGGTTAAAGAAAGTATGGGCCAATTCCTCCCAGTTGTGGATTCGGGCGTTGCCGAGGCGGGCATACCAGATTCTTGCCTCCCCTGTTAAGCTTTTCTGGAATAGTTGCATTCTTAACCCCTCGTCCTCGGCAATAAGCCCCCGAGTTTCATCTCCCAATGTAATAAATTTTTTCAAGTGTGATTTATAGGGGTCTCTCCCTTTCCATTGGTATTTTTCACAAACTCGGGAACTTTGTTGAACGTTTTCCTGGATATCTGGCTCCGGGGGGGAGGGGGGGGGGGGGAGGGGAAAGGAAGAGGAGGGGGGGGGGGAAGGGGGGGAAAGGGGGAGGGGGAGAAAACACAATTATAAATCCGATGTAATTAAACCCTGCCCAAGGGAACCATATGCCCCTTAAGAGAATTGGATGGGTCTCCTTCCATGTGTTTCATTTTTCTCCGGAAGTCGTTCATTGTCCCCCCTCTAAGTTCTGGGATAAGTAAACTTCAGCTGTTCCTGCTAGATGTATGGGGAACGTGCCCTTGTAATGACTGGCTCGATCCTTTGTAGATTGGGGTTGGTCATCCTTACCCAGGTTTTACAACACATTTTTAGAGAGGATTTCTGGTCACCCCCCCCGCACCACCCCCTGGTGGTGGTAATATTATGTGGGTCCCCTTGGGGCCCCCTTGGCGGATCCTGTCTGAGCTAGGGAACTGCATCCTTTTAGCATTGTTGGCCAATTTCCATCATTCTGTTTTTTTTTGAGGAAGTCATCAAACTCTTCCACCGAGAATAATGGAACTATGATTAAGGAATATAAGCAGCCATTTCAGAGGTAGAGACCATGGGCTTTTCTTAGGACTGTCAGAAACCGGGGTTTTTGAGGAGGTCATATCCTATCAAAGTCACACGGTTTCGAAGGTATTAGTACCCGGGGAAATGAAAACATGGAATGCATGCTAAAACCTTGTAAATTTTATTGATGTGTTTTTTGGGGTTATATTTTTAATCTTGTCCCTGCAAAAGAGAAAGGCGTTTAGTTAGTAGTCCTTTTAGTGCCATAAACCCGAATGCTAAACATGCTTTATTAAAAATCGCTCACCCCAAACTATTCCCTGCAATTCACAGCGGTTAGTAATCTCCTTTCGACCACAGAAAAAGGGATGTAATGAATATTGAACGAGAATCACTGACATTATAGACATTATAAACGTAAAAAGGCATGAAGGAGAACTTTTCCCAATAACAGCGATTGGGTATTTTATTCTGAGGATAGACCTAAGTTTCCTAGGGTTACTCTCCCATCGGGGCCCTTTTTCCGGCATTGTGAAGGTTCCCCAAAAATCTTCGCGAAATTCTACTTCGTTGTGATGGCCCGTTCGATTGGAGCCGGGATTTTGGAAGGTGGAGTGCGTTTCCTGAGGCCATCTCCGGGGAGCAGCCCCATCGAGTCCAGTTAATAAGAACAACCGGAACAGTGTTTCGCCTCAGGAGGTAGAGTACTCCTTCTCAACATACATTCACATTCAAACCGGTCCTCAACCGTATTGCCAAAAAATGACATTATTCTTTCATAAAGTCAAATGTGCCATTCCATTCAATCATTCATTCATTGCGAAACAACAAGCACAACATTCGCACAAACAAAAGTAAAAAATCAAAATATCGCACGACAACCCACATGTTTATTGAATTTATAAAAGGATAGAGACAAGCATCAGAGATTTGATACGCGGGGACTTTAAGTCCCTCTAATGTCCCCAGCAAGAGTTACGCCAAGCTTTTGTCGACAAGTCCGGGGGTTTCTTCTCGCTACTCGGTCTTTTCCAATTTTAGTCTTTTGGGTTTTTAGATGGAACGTTTTTGGAATAAAGGTCGGCATTTGATGTACGACCGGGGTTTTGAAAGGTCCGGATGTTTTATTGATCGGAGCCCAATTAACCAGTAGTCCGCCAGTTGGATATATTTAGAAATGTGAGATGTAACCAACTCATTCCGTAGATTTTCGTTTTTGTTGTTTATATAAATCGCTTGAGGTCTCATATAAAGTGGACATCCGAAATTTAATTGGTCTAGTGCGAATCGAGATTCCCATAGAGCTTCGGGGGGGGCTATGTTATTACAGTGATGGGGAAGAGTGTTAGGGCACCCCTCAGACTTCCATGAAACAAAACACGTGTTACCGCCAATCTTGATGTTTCACTCCTATCCTTTTAATTCATGAAATGTGTGTGTGTGTGTGCGTGCGTGTGTGTGTGTGTATGTGTAGCTTATGTTGAATGTTTTGTGGTTGAGTTTGTATGAAAAGAATTCATATTGGATTTTTAGGGAAGGAGGAAAATCGTGTTTTTACTTTGAGAAGGAAGGCATGACTTCGGAATGTCTTTTCGGGCAATACACGAGGAAAAGCTTTATGAGAAAAGGTTTGATTTTTAATTATCAAAACTATGAGATTTTTCGGTTAAGTGGGTCGTTTTAACATAAACAAGAGTTTTTAAAACCTCCCGTCAAAATAAGGAATCGAGATATCTATAACGTTGGCCTTTCCATTAAAATGATGGGGCAATTTCAAGGATCTCTTTCACCCTATGCACAAAGATTTAATAAACACTGTCAATTATTTATAAAATCATTTTTCGTTTGTGTTGTTTTGGGAAAACGATTTTATTTTCTTTAGTCTTTTCTCGTTTTAGATATGATTCGACACTTTTTCATTTAAACGTTTCTCAAATTTTATAACCTCGTGATTCTAATAATCCTTACTTATGATTGATTTTAGTTGAAAATCTTATCCATTTTAGCTTTTGAAATCAATTTCGTGTCATTTAATTCAAAACTCGAGCATATAACAACGTCGTTCGGGGCTATTCATGTGGCAATGTTAAGCACATCAAAATATCCACCGAACGCCAAACAATTCACAAATTCCCACTATTTACGGGGCCTTTAACGCACGAGTACTTCTCGCCCTTAGCGTCGTTTTATGGGCCCAACGATTACATATTTACAATGAGAACTACCAGTCCATCTCCTACCTTCTTTACATCAAGATATGTCACATCATCGGAATCGGGGACCCCCGGGGTTACGCTTTTCCCTAGGCACACAACCAAGTATCCACACACAAACAATCGGATATTACAAGGAAAATAAACCAACCCCGGATAAAATTCTAAACAAATAACCAAGACATCTTTAAAATAACGATTTAAAGGGAATTTGATACCGAATATAACACCTTTTAAAAACAAACCAAGAAAATTAATGATACGAATATCATTCGGTGTTATTAAGAAGAGTTTTATGTTCCGATGGAAACTATCACTCATTAATCCCTAATTCATTAGGTTACAACAAGATACATGAAAATTATATCTAATTTTACCCCAAATCAAATAGGACAATGAACTTGCTAGAACAAATAGAAATTTATTCACCTTGCAATTTGATCTCAAAATGGATGTGAAACTTGTGTATTTGAATAGGATATATAAGGATGTATTATATGATACAATCAAAACTCAAAAGAAATTAATTCCATCTCTTTTTTTTTCCTCTTCTTTCTCCCTATTTTTGTTTTTTTATTGCCAAAAATCTAGCTATTTATCTCTCTATTTTCCGTTGGTTGTTTTTTTGCTTGTGCTGCAGAAAAGAATACTCTTCTTCTTCCAACAACTGACTGAACCCCCTGTTTGTATGCTGCCGAAGCTGGCTTAAAATAGGCTGGCCAGGAAGCCGAGCCTCCAGATTCTATCTGCGGCTGGCCGCAGATGGATCTGCGGCATGCCAGCTGGCACGACCTCCCATCGCAACTCAAGCTGCTGGAGTGCTGCATTTCCCGGTTATTCGTGGCTGCGCGACACCCACTTGGAGCCATGCAGATCTAATCCCCGCGGGGCTGGCGGGCTTGACTTTACTCGATTTTCGTGCCACGCCTCGGATTTTCGTACCGCAACGTCGGTTATTTTTAACCGCATGACAGGCTCGTATATTCCGCAGTCCTGGGAACCTCCGTGGAGAACGTGCCACCAACCCTCATTCGGAAATGACCTGCCCTCGGGAACGACTCATGAGTTGCTGTCACGTCGACTTGGGGCTGGCCCAAATCATTGCGGCGTGGTTCTTGCCGGGGCTGCTTGGCCCCCTTGTGTGACCGCTCCTTTTTGTCTCCCTGCAAGCTGGTTCAATTGACGTATTTATCCCGCCCTCACTGTCAAGGTTAGGTTAGTAGGAAGGAAAACTGCACAAAAAATTGAGGTGAGTCTACAACCTATTGTTGCCTT